>JASDQU011402287.1:10899-34873 GCA_032191745.1 Picea mariana
TTCTCCAACTTCACATGGCCATAACTCTATAACCGTGAGGAGTTATGTGACGTTCCACATACCATTGGAAATGGAATGACATGTAATACCCATATAGAATAGTTTGACCTTCAAATATATTAAAACTCATACCATTATACATAAAAAAAACTTGGGTACATTACCCAAACCTTTGTGCTACCAGAATTCACTACTGGACTTTCTCCAAAGGTTGACATCAATCACTAAGGGTTGACATCAATCTACAATATCACTCTCCAATGGTTGACATCAATGAAAACCAACAATCCATACCAAATGTCTATCAACCTAAGCCAATTGTCTGAAATATCATGTTTGTGTGCATATTGGCCTTTTATTTATTTTGTGTGCTCTTTGATCATTAGTTGACCTTAGGATTTTGTATTGCACCGTGAGTTTTCATTATCATGGATAGTGGAGACCCTTTCAATCCCGCATTTAGCACTACCTCCACCACGAAATTCACTCATTTCATGGGGATGAATTCATCTGTTTTTCATAATGGTTTACAGAATCATGATACTCAGTCAATACCTTAGGTATTCTAATCATCTTCCTCTTGATGTGCCAAACATGCTTTCACCTTTTCCATCCTTTCCCTTGCATGCTTATATGAATCCTAGTTTTGAATCTGGGGGCAAGATGACACATTTTTATACATCTTCGTTTGATGGGAGCCATATCCCTCAATCGATTCTCACAATGGGAGGTTGGAATATCCCTTCTTACGGATCCAATCCTAGCTTCAATTTTTCAGGAGAAAGTGATCAAATGGGTGGTTTTTCTACTTACTACACCCCGTCCATATAATCTTCATCCGCTATGCCAGTTCCTACGAACACTTTTCCCATGATGTAACTCCATCTATTCTATAGTATTTCATACAGAGGGAGTCAGTTTTACGGTATGGGCTACCCCCTTCATGGAGGGCCTTCATCTGGGGGAAATATATATCCTCACCTGAGTAACCCGTGTCACACCGATGTCTCTTTGCAGACATCTGTTTCAGTGATGATTCCTTTACAAGCCTCTGTGGATTAATTGGGAGTAGGATACTACCCTTCCAGGCAGGGACAAGGTGTAGACCATAATCCTTCCTGGACTTCAATTTATCAAAACTAGTATTTCCCGGTACCTTGGTATCAAATGTCACAACTAACCATCGCCACCAGTCCAGTCACTACAAGTCATACTAGAATTATATCACCAAACTTTTCTAGTCATGTTGGAGATTGTTCGACAACCTCTACAAGCCATGTCGAATACCAACAACTAGTTGTTGCAAGTCATGCTGGGGGCACAAATCTAGTTTCCATGAGTGATGCTGACATCACATATCCAACCCTGGTCATCCATGTTGGAGATTCATCTCCAACCTCTATACATCATGTGAGGGATGAACCACAAGCCTTTGTTGGTCGCGCTGAGAGCATGTCACCAGCCATTGTGAGTGATTTTGGGGGCATTCATACGATTAAGAAGCCGTGACGTATAGGATGTAATCCCAGGTTCCTTTTTAGGCTTTGCAAAGGAGGTCACTTAACTTGCTTGTGCCCTGCTACAGTTTTAATAGAAGAAGTGCAATCCTTGTCTAATAACCCTTCTGGTTTAGAGTCGTCTTTTGTTTCCCAATATTCTATTTCTCCTTTGATTGAAAAAATAGTCATGCCAATGCAATCTTTTCCCAACACCGCTCCTGTTTTGAGGAGTGAGGATTCTTTTGACCATGTCATTAACATTTCTAATCATGTACCTTGTGAACAAGAGAGAGTTTTACTCTCCCTCCAAGTTTTATAGAGGTTACCTTTGAATTGGATGGTCTTGTTTGGTATCAAATTCCTTCTTTTATGCCCTTTCAAATAAGAGGTGTTCTCCAACATATCATTGAGAAGGTAACCTCTGCGAGTATTTTATCCCCCTCTACTTGGAAAGCTCTAGGTTTTCCCAAGCTTGTGTTAGTTGTTCATAAGCTACTAACCTTTCACAGAAGTCCTACACGGATCCCTGGCCTCCCCCATGATATGCCGCTTAGAAAACTCATGACGATTCTTGTTTAAGCTCTTTTACGACTCTCTCAAAAAGAAAAAAGATTGTCAAGTGAACTTGTCTCTTTCACACTCATAAATTGAATTTGAAAGGACGTCTATTTGGTGTAAGTTTACCCCTTTTTCAAACCAAGTAAACTAAATTCATGAAAAAAGGACACTTTTTGGCATTAAGTTATAATTGCGTCTCATTCTCTTTCTTGCAGTATTGAGCCTATTGTCGGTTCTCACTTTTGCATTAGAAGCTTATCACCTCAGAAATTTGCATCATCAGTCGAGAATAACCTTGTTTATATCATTTTTATCTTGACACCCTATACCCAAGAGAAAACATTCCCTTGAGTGTCTATCTCCTGCATGCACCTCCTTGCATTGAGAATATGTATGTACCATTGTTAGAACTAGTTTCTTATTTGTGAGACTTGTTTCCTCCTCTATATCATAACATTCATTTGACTATGAAAAAATAAAAAAAGAAGGGTAGTAAAAGAATATTATCTTATATTGGCAGCAGTTGTGTCACCTTTGAACATAGAAAAACAATTTGAGTCCACTTGTCATCAAAATTTTGGGTTTAGCACAAACTTAGGAAACTAAGATTGTTACTTAGAGTTTACTCAGAAAATTGGTTACTCTTCCAGTCCATATGGACAGTTTGATTGATGCCTCCTGCATTACAAAGTTTCATCATTGAGTCTATGCTACCAGAGTATTTCATATATCCCATGCTCTTGTTCAAAGGATGTCTATCAACCTGTGTCAGCCATTCCTCAAAACTCTTCAATTTGCATGTCGGTCATACCATAAATGTGTCTCATAGTTACATGAAGTTGTAGTCTTATCGTGCACCTTGATCCTACTTTCATCATTGGTAGGTAACTTTGAACCCAACAGTCAACATTTCATCATTGGTCGCTGATTGGGGGGTTTCCCTTGTGTTCGATGACAAGAAATCTATTCACACATTGGGATTCATGCAATGGATTTGATGCCATTAGCCTCATTGGTGGTTTCCTCACCTTTCTCAGTAGTTATCCTTATTGGCTGCTATCTAGAGGGTCTTTTTTTGTACCGCTTGCATCTAGCACACATGAAAGATGCATAGGGTCGTTGGTTCATAAACATGTTCTTCGTCTAATTTTCTCCCAATCATAAAGCTCCTGCTTTGTACCTCATGTTGAATGATGAGATATGCCTCGATTCTCTCCTTTCATCAGGTCTCCTTCCATCGACTTCAACTCATTTATTCTAGAAACGATACCTAGAGTCCTATGAGTACCTAGAGGCTTGCAGTCATTAGTGGCAGGATCTCTCGCCATCAACAATTAGGAATACATCAATGTATCCTGATCGATAGATTCTTCAAGTGTTTTACCTCAACTCATTTATTCACACTTTTAAGAATGTACTCGGTGCCTTGATACCTACTTTCATTATCGATAGGTTGTCTTGCATTTTTTAACGATATACCTTAATGACCAATAATCAAACGATGTCTCATTGTGTTCGACCTCAACTCATTTATTCACATAATGTAGAATTACACCTTTGGAGGATCGTATAGAAGACTTGAAGACATCAGTTCATAGTCACAATTTTCCTAAGTTGTTGCTATATTTCATTGGACCAATACCTATATGACTTTAGTGATCATGGGAGATCATATTGTACCCCATTGTATACAAATATCTTCAGATTGATTTTGAAATTGGTTTTACTGGGCCTTCTTCGTGACTATGACAACCTTCGTCATGTAACCACCTTTGTATTGCTTATTCATGGCCATGAAGAACTGTTTGGTATATTTTCACATGGATCTGCAATGTAATTCAAATTAGCAGCCATGTGCGCAGAGTCAATATAGATTGTAATATTCTCATGAGCAACTAGTTCGTCTAGTTGGGTCTCCATTACTCCACTTCTGGGTATTATAATGTATTTCAACCATTGCAGATACTCTTTTAACCTCACACATTAAGGGCCATCTGTTATAGCAATATTTGCCTCACCCTATGAAAATTTTCCCCGAAGGCCTTTTTCCATTTCCCTATGCAGAATTGAAGTCCCTTTTTGTAGTTCCCAGAGCTACAAATAATATTTTTCCACATATACACACCCTAATAGTTATACATCATGCGTATACATAGGTTGTGCCATTACATCTCACGTACATCGGGTTTTGTACCCAAATTAAAAAATGATGTCGGGTTTTCATGTCATGTCATGAGATCCATGATCCTCGACCTTCCATATATTGTAAACGTTTCGACTTGGCCCTTTAGTTCCATTTGAAGGCTATAAATGGGCCCTATCCAAGATGTACAGAAGAGGAGAAGAATTCAACTTTGAGAGAAAAGTTACTCTGGAGAAATTATTCACTTCATATTGAGTCGACATCCCTTTATCCTTTTAAATATGAACACATTGTTCAACCCCCAAGCTCTTCCCTACTTTATTGAGAACCTCATTGTCTCTCTTATATGAGCTTGACTTTGGTGGGGGATTGAAGTGGTGGAGGCCCAACTGGAAGGGACTTAGTTTCTCGGTTCCGAACCGTGCCGACATGGAAGTTTGTAATTCAGTCACTTCTATTGATTACATTTTAATATAAATACTCTTTTCTCGTCCAATTAATGTCTTGCAAATATTTGAATTGTTATTGCATGGGCATATTTGTTATGAATATTGATGGATTATGATATTGAATGTGCTAACTTTATATATTATCACCATATTCTTGCATTTCTTGGTTTTTGAAGACAAGTTGATTTCTACAGTCATTTCCATCTATTGTGGTTTACCCCATGCCATAGAGATATTTTCCTCATAACAGAATTGGCGATCATACTGGGGATGGATCTTGTTTTGGGGGTTTGGATTGTTTTTATCCTTTAATTTCTCTTTTTTATATTGATTTTCTTGGCATCTAATTGCTTGAAAACCTCTGCTCATTTTGAGTTTGAATTTATTAGCCTTATCCTTGACCTGGCAGTGTTTTAATACATATACGTGGGATTTTACCTGACAATCGCATACATACGCATGTTGTCCTCATGCAAGAGGTGTATATACATGGTTTTCTCTTGAACAGTTGCGTACATCATTCTTGTGTGCTTGTTTGTTGAGTTTGATGCTTGATGGGTAAGTTTTGATGGTTGTTGAGTCTTCTTGGGTCTCTATTATGACTGTTAAGTTCATGCAGAGTGATAAGAAACCTTTATTTAGTTGAATTTTTGGGTAGTGACTTTCTCATCATCATTTTCATTGATTGTCCTTGCATATTGGGCTAGGTTTTTTATTCTTGATATCCTACTTGGTTTGTATCTGATTGCATTCAGTAGAAACTTTATATCAAAATGTTGTCGAGTCCTTGCATTTTCATTCTTTTATATTGAAAATAAAAATATATTAAGCATTGTGCATTGTTGGCATTTGATCTTTTGGGTTCTTATCATTGATCTTAGTACATGTATAAAAATATTTCATTTTATTTTGAATTGCATAATTAAATTGAAAATTACATTTTGAAAAACGCATCATTTATTGGGAATTGAAGTTAGGAGTTTGAATTTTATTCATATTCATTTATTTTACTTGTCGAGTCATAAAATCATAAATTTCACTACTGCACCTTTTTGAGTAAGCAAGGCTACTAAAAGAAATGCTGATAATTTAAAATTGATTAGAAACAATTTTATTTTCTAGGGTGCACAAACTAGCATAGGATTTAGAGCCTTGGAATAGGATTTTGTGAGTAAACTTTTCCAAGGATATTAAATCAACATATGTGTTTGATTAAAGGAGTGGTAAAATCCATTGTATAATTGGTGACATCATGAGGTTCCACTTACATCGGAGTTAAGCACGAGGTCGCATGAGGTTGGTTGAGGCGATATCCCCCCTATACCTTCTTAGCGTCAGATATATTTCTGGGGATCTATTCGTATATGGGGATATTGCTAGTACCTTTACCTTTGAGAGAGGTGGTGCTTTCGAGGTTTCGGGATTTTCTACCCTTTCCATACAGTGGAACCGACTTATGACTATTCACTTGTGCATCGGTTATATTATGGTTACTTAGTTTCTTGACATAGGTACCACATATGTTACTTGCAAGGGTTATTCTGCATGTACCCTGGGTCAGATAAGGGTCAAACAACACACAACCTTTATGGAGGATTACCTCTCTAGGGGGATCTGACCAACTGGTTATTAAGCCCATGAGGTCCCTTATAACTGATTTTGATACCTCCAATATTTTGCATATAGTCTCAGGCCCCTCTTGGGTGAGGCATACCTACTTTAGGGAGGGACACCCCTTTCAACCAATTTATCTTGTTTGTGTGTATATTTGCCTTTTGTTTATTTTGGTGTGATCTTTGATCATTATTTAACCTTATTATTTTGTATTGCACCATGAGTTTTCATTATCATGGATAGTGGAGTCCCTTTGACTCCCTCATTTAGCGGTACCTCCCACACGGCATTCGCTCATTTCATGGGGATGAATCCGCAGTTTTTCATAATGGTTTACAAAATCATGATACTCATTCAATACCTTGGGTCTCTAATCATCTTCCTCTTGATGTGCCAAACGTGCTTTCACCTTTTCCATTCTCTCCCTCCCATGCTTATATGAATCCTAGTTTTGGATTCAGGGGAATTATGACTCCTTTTTCTACATATTCGTTTGATGGGAGCCATATCCCTCTACCGATTCTCATAGTGGGAGGTTGGAATCTCTCTTCTTATGGATCCAATATTAGATTCACTTTTCTAGGAGAAAGTTCTCAAATGGGTGGTTTTTCTACTTATTACACACCGTCCATATATTATTCATCCTCTATGCCATTTCCTAAGAACACTTTTCCCATGACAGAACTCCAACTATCCTCTATTATTTCATACGAAGGGAGTCAGTTTTATGGTATGGGCTACCCCCTTTAGGGAGTCCCTTCGTCTAGGGGAAATATATATCCTCACCTAAGTAACCTGTGTCACACCTTTTTCTCTTGGCAGATATATGCTTTGGGGATGATGCCTTTACAAACCTCTATGGATCAATTTGGAGGAGGATACTACCCTAATAGGCAGGGACAAGGTGTAGACCAGAATCCTTCCTGGTCTACAATTTCTCAAAACCAGTATTTCTTGGGACCTTGGTCTCAAATGCCATAACTAACCTCCGCCATCAGTATAGTCACTGAAATTCATACTAGAATTATATCACCAGCCTCTGCTATTCATGTTGGATATTGTTCAACAACCTCTGCAAGACATGTTGAATACTATCAACCAACCGTTGCAAGTCATGTTGGGGGCACAACTCTAGTTTCCATGAGTCATACTGACATCACATCTCCAAACTCGATCAACCATGTTGGAGAGTCATCGCCAACCTTTGTACATCATGTGGGGGATGAACCACCAGCCTCTGCCAGTGACACTGAGAGCATGTCACCAACTATTTTGAGTGATGTTGGGGGCATTCATACGATTGAGAAGCCTCGACATATAGTACGTAAGCTGAGGTTCTTGAGTAGGCTTTGTAAAGGAGGTCAATTAAATCGCTTGTGATCTACTATTGTTGTACTAAAAGAAGTGCAGTCCTTGTCGAATAACCCTTCAGTTTTAAAGTTGTCTTTGGTTTCCCAACATTCTATTTCTCCTTTGATTGACACAACAATCATGTAGATGCAATCTTCACCCAACACCGCTCCTGTTTTGAGGAGTGAGGCTTCTTTTGACCATGTCATTAACATTTCTAGTCATGTATCTTGTGAACAAGAGAAAGTTTTACTCTCCCCAAGTACTCTCCCACCAATTCTTAGAGAGGTTCCCTTTGACTGGGATGGTCTTGTGGGGTATCAAATTCCTTCTTCTATGCCCTTTCAAATAAGAGGTGCTCTATGACATATCATTGAGAAGGTAACCTCCACGAGTATTTTATCCCCCTCTACTTGGAAAGCTCTAGGTTTTCCCAAGCTTGTGTTAGTTGTTCGTAAGTTGCTGACCTTTCACAGAAGTCATGCATGGGAGCCATGTCCTCCCCCATGATATGCCTCTTAGAAAACTCCTGACGAGTTTGGTTTAAGCTCTTTTCTTACTCTCTCAAAAAGTGAAAATATTGTCAAGTGAACTTGTCTATTTCACACTCATAAATTGGATTTAAAAGGACGTTTATTTGGTGTAAGTTTACCCCTTTTTCAAACCAAGTAGACTAAATTCACGAAAAAATGACATTTTTTGCGTTAAGTTGTAATTGCATCCCATTCTCGTGCTTGCAGTATTGAGCCTATTGTTGGTTCTCAGTTTTTCATTATAATCCTATCACCTCAACAATTTGCATCATCAGCCAAGCAGAGCCTTGTTTATAACCTTTGCAACTTGACACCCTATACCCAAGAGGAAACATTCCCCTGAGTGGTTGTCTCTTGCATGCACCTCCTTGCATTGAGCATAGGTATGTTCCACTACTAGAACTAGTTCTTACTTGCGACACTTGTTTCGTCCTCTGTATCATAGCATTCATTTGACTATGATAAAACAAAAAAATATGGGAGGGAAAATAATATTATCTTATATTTCCAGTAGTTGTGTCACCTTTGAATAAAGAAAAAACTTTTGAGTCCACTTGTCATCAAAATTTTGGGTTTAACATGACCTTAGGAAGCTGATATCGTTACTTAGAGTTTACTCCCCCGACTGGTTACTCTTCCATTCCATATGGAGAGTTTGATTGGTGCCTCCTGCATCAGAAAGTTTCATCATTGAGTCTATGCTGCCAGAGTCTTCCATATCTCTCATGCTCGTATTCAAAGGATGTATATCAACCTATGTCATCCATTCCTCAAAACTATAGACTTTTCATGTCGGACATATCCTTAGTATGTATCAAAGTTACATGAAATTGTAGTCCTATCATGCACCCTAGTCCTACTTTAATCATTGGTAGGTAACCTTGAACCCAACAGTCGACATTTCATCATTGGTCGTTGAATGGAAGGTTTGTCTTGTGTTCGACGAAAAATAAATATATTCACACATTGGGATTCATGTAGTGTCTTGGATGTCATTATCCTTATTGGTGGTTTCCTCACCTTTGTCAACAATCTTCCTTATTGGTTGCTATTCAAAGGGTATTTTTCGTGTACTTCTTGCATATAGGACACGCGAAAGATGCACAAGGTCATTTGTTCATGAACATGTTCTTCATCTTATTTCCTCCAAATCATGAAGATCCTGCTTTGTACCTTGTGCTAAATGATGAGATATTCCTCAATGCTCTCCTTTCAACAGGTCTCATTCCATCGACTTTATCTCATCTATTCTGGAAACGATACCTAGAGTCCTATGAGTACCTATAGGCTTGCAGTCATTAGTGGCAGGATCTCTCACCATCGATAGTTGGGAATACATCAATGTCTCTTGATCGATGGATTCTTCAAGTGTTCGAACTTAACTCCTTTATTCACACTTGTAAGAATGTACTCGATGCCTTGATACCTACTTTCATTATCGGTAGGTTGTCTCACATTTTTTAACAATAACCTTAATGACCGGTAAATAAACAAAGTCTCATTGTGTTTGACCTCAAATCCTTTATTCACATAATGTATAATTACACCTTTGGCAGATCGTGTAGAATACTTGAAAATTTCAGTTCATAGTCATAGATTTCCTGATTTGTTTCTATATTTCATTGGACCCATACCTATATGACTTCAATGATCATGGGAGATCAGATTGTACCCCATTGTATACAGATATCTCCAGATTGATTTTGAGACTAGTTTTATCAGGCCTTGTTTGTGACTATGACAACCTTCAGAATGTAGCCACCTTTGTATTTCCTATTCATGGCCATGAAAAACTCTTTGGTATATTTTCACATGGATCTGCAGTGTAATTCAAATTGAAAGCTATGTGCGCAAAGTCAATATAGATTGTAATATTCTCATGAGCAACTAGTTCATCCAGCTGGGTCTCCATTACTCCACTTATGGGTATTATAATGTATTTCTTCCATCGCAGATACTCCTCTGACCTCACACATTAGGGGGCATATTTTATAGCAAGATTTGCCTCACTCTATGAAAATTTAATCATATGGTCTTTTTCCATTTCCCTATGCAGACTTGAAGTCCCTTTTTGCAGTTTCCAAAGATAAAAATAATATTTTTCCACATATACATGCCCTAATAGTAATGAAACATGCGTATACGTAGGTTGCACCATTACATCCCCTGTACATCGGGTTTTGTGCCCAAATTAAAAAATGATGTCAGGTTTCCATGTCATGTCATGAGATCCATGATCATTGACCTTGCATATACTAGAAACGTTATGACTCGGACCTTTAGTTCCATTTGAAGGCTATAAATGGGCCCTATCCAAGATGTGAAGAAGAGGAGAAGAATTCAACTTTGAGAGAAAATTTTATCTGGAGAAATTATTCACTTCATATTGAGTCTGCATCCCTTTATCCTTTTAATTCTGAACACATTGTTCAGCCCCAAATCTCTTCCCTACTTGATTGAGAACCTCATTGTCTCTCTTATATGAGCTTGCCTTTGGTGGAGGATTGAAGTGGAGGAGGCCCAGCTCGCAGGGAATTAGTTTCTTGGCTTTGAACAGTTCCGACACATAAGTTTGTAATTCATTCACTTTTGTTGATTACATTTTAATAGAAATACTCTTTTCTCGTCCAATTAATGTCTTGCAAATATTTGAATTGTTATTTCATAGGAATATTTGTTATGAATATTGATGTATTATGCTATTGAATGTGCTAACTTTATATATTATCACCATATGCTTTTGTTTCTTAGTTGTTGAGGATGAGTTGCAAGTATATTTCTTTGAGTCAAGTGCTCAATGATGGACTTCATCGAACGTCTGGATGAGGTAGGATCTTTATATTGTTTTCTTATCATATTTGTTTGTATAACATACTTAAGATTATAGTTTATTTATGCAGTCATTTATGTCTGTTGTGGTTTACCCCATGCCATAGAGAGATTTTCCTTGTAACACACCTCCATTGTTTGATCTGAGACACTTCAACCTTTTTACTATCTCATTCTCAACCAAAGATTTCCATTTCTTAAAAGTATCAAAAACATCATATTTTTTTCGAATGCAATAAACCTAAGTTTTTCTAGTTTCATCATCAATAAAAGTAACGTAATAGCGAGAGCCACCAATAGGCGATACATGTGCTAGTACCCATACATATGTATGCATAAGCTCTAACTTTTCACTCTTCTTTTCCTTTCCGACTCTAAGAAATATGACTCTCCTCTATTTTCCATAAACACAATGCTCACATAAATCCAAATCAATTTGTTTAAGATCTGGAAACAAATTCCTTTTCTGAAGTATACGCATCCCCTTCTCACTCATGTTTCCAAGCCTATGATGCCACAATGTTGTATCCACACATTTAGAAGATAAAAATATTGAATATTCAACATTACTAGTACATAAATACAATGTACCTACCTTCTCTCATTTTTCCATTACCAATGATCCTTTAGTGACCTTCTAAACATTATTTGTAAATGTAGATATACAACCTTCACTTTCCGATTGTCCTACTGAAATTATATTTCTTATAGGATATGGTATATGTCTCACCTCTTTCAATAACTATTGGTTTCCATTATTTTGCTTTATTTTTACCTTACGTATTCCAACAATTTGACATGGTTCATCATCACCCAAATAAACATGTCCAAAATCACATTGAACATAATCTTGTAAATATTTCATGTGGGGTGTGGCATGAAATGAATCCCTTGAATATGCTAACCAAGATTCAATAATATTATCTGAAGAAATAATCAAAGAATATTGTAACACATCACATGTTACATTTTCTTTCTGATTTTTCTCTTGTTGTCCACCTCTCTATTTCTTTGGAGCTCTGTGGTATTTTTTCAGATGTCCTTTCTTCCCACAGTTCAAACACTCTATATTTCCTAGTATGGATTTGGATTTTCCCTTCCTAGAATTCCCATGGTTCCCTAAGCTCTTTCCTCTATCCTTTTTTCTTTTATTGGTCTCCATGATAAACAAATTACCTAATGTATCACGTGTGCTTTTTCATCACATTTCCTTGCTAATCATAACACCAACAACATCATCAAATTTCAGAGTGTTTTTTCTAGAGACACAGTTACTTACAACCATGACTAAGCCATACTATCCTTCTGGAAATGAGCACAATATTAGAATATCCCTAAAGTCATCACCAAATTCCACTTTTATATAACTTAGTTGATTAGTAACCATATTAAATTCATTTAAATGGTCAGCAACAGACCCACCTTCTGACATCTTCATATTAAATAATTGCTTCATTAGAAATACCTTATTGGAGGTCAAGGTTTTTTCATATATTTTAGCCAATGCCTTCATCAGATCCTCTATTGTCATTTATTTTGAAATATTGAAATCCATTGATGTTACTAGGCGCAGTCGTATCATTCTCAATTCTTTTCTTTCAACAATCTCCCATTCTTCATCCTTCATACTCATCAATTTCTTTGATTTTATGTCCAATGGTAGGAAAAGATCCTTATGATATATATAGTCTTCCATTTGCATCTTCCACAACTGGTAATTTTGGCCGTTAAATTTCTCAACCTTAAACTTTCTAGCTTTCTCCATTTCTCCCACTCGAACCAGTAACCCTCTTTTCCTATGAGTTACCTTTCGCTATGATACTAGTTGTTAGAAAAAACAAGATCGCGGAGAAATAAAATAAAACAAATGCAGAAATAAAATAGAGAAGATACACAATCCAATAGAGACACAAATATATGTTCTTCACCCAATGTGGGCTACGTCCACCAGAGAAATTGTGAGGTCCCTCCTTTATTATTATCTAGTAAATGAAGGGATACAACCTACATCATACCCACTGTAACTTCATGTTCTTTCTCTCACACTCTACTCTATGGTAATACAATATTTGATCACATACACAACCGCAATACAATGCCCTCATAAAAAAAATGTGTTTTCGTTTTTGGATGAAAACCCTAACATAAATTCTATCATCAAGTCCACGACCTTATAATGTATGGTCTAGATTGACTACGAAATTACAATATTTTACAAGGCAATTTTCCCAAAATTTTCCTCAAGAGTGTGTTGGCCCCCATGCCCTATAGTCGGGGGTGTATGACCCCATTCATTTAGGATCAATCCCCTAAATCCTCGACAGAAGGGGGCTAAGCATACCTACATATGAATCAAGAAGATAATCAGGCTTCACAACCAACATTGGTTTGGACATATAAAAATTATGGTGGGTCATACTCAAGAAAGATGTATTATGAGGCGTTGATTAGTACTAGGAAGTAGAATTAAAGTGGTGGTACTTGAAAATATGGGAAATTCATGCCCCCCCAAAGAGTAATCTATTCTTCTATTTGGTTTTATATATTAATGTTTCATGGAAACCTACACAAGAGACCTAGCTAAAGCAAGTACAAACAAAGCTTATCAAGAAAAAGACGAGAGGTTCAATATGGAAGAATGAGAAAATATATTCACAATAATCCAATGAGATAATCAATGAATGAGTGATATAGAATCATAGAGGACAGAACATTCCATAATTAATAAAAGTGAACAAGCATTGAATTTTTTTTAGGAATGCATGCATAATAGTGATGGTCAAAATAGAAAGTCTAAAATAGAATTAGCTCCAGTAAACTACCATTGAAATAGTGAGTCGAAAATAAAAATATTTCCATCACCCCCCCTGAAAATCACTATGGAGTAATAAAAAATGAGTCTCGACAACTAGGCCATATTAGGTACTCATGTAAAATGAAACTAATGAACACTGACTAAAAAAATGAGGAAAGAGGAAAAACCACGTGGGAACAAAACCCCCCCTCAAAAGATAATGCATTAAAAGAAGAAAAGGAAGTTGCTAGGAAACTGTGTTCTTCACTCCAAGATGATCCCACAAAATCTAAAAATTCAGTCTAGTGAAGGTCTTGGTGAAGATGTCAGTGGTCTGTTTAGAGGAAGGTCAAAACTGTAGATCAATTATCATGTCATGTACTATATATTTGATGAAATGCATGTGGACCTCAATGTGTTTGGTTCATTTCCGTTGTACTGGATCTCTGCAAAATCTCAGTGTACTCTGATTGTCACACCATATGACATTTGGACAATGAAACAGGATACCAATATCCATAACGAAGTGTTGAAGCCAAAGTTCCTAAATGACACAATTGACTACTCATCTGTACTCGACCTCTGCAGAAGATAAATAAATGGTTTATTTCTTCTTACTTGACCAACAAGTAGGTCTTGACCCCAAGCTAAGAGTGTACCCAAAAGTGGAATTGTGATCTGTGCCATCGCCATCCCAATATGAATCTGTGAAGCCTATGAGATCCAATGCACAACTAGCTGCATAGTGAATCCCATAACTCATGGTCCCCTGAACATATTTGAGGATGTGCTTGGAAGAATTCCAGTGAAAATCATGGGGCTCATGAATGTATCTGGAAACTGATCCTATTGCATATGATATATCCAAGTGGGTGTGGATGAGATACATAAGACTCCCCACCAATTGTCGATACAAAGTGTTGTCCAATAATGGTGTATCCCCACCATTCTCAAGTTTGATCCCATATAAGATGGGTGTAGGTGTAGACTTACAGTCTGTCACGTGGAATCTATAAAGAAGATCCCTGACATACTTAGCCTGAGAAATTTTGATGCCAGAAGCATCCTGACTAATCTCAAGACCAAGAAATAAGTGAAGTGGACCCATGTCCATCATAGAGAACATGCCATGAAAAATATCTTTGACCACAACAATGGTTAAAGGAGAGATACCACTAATCAAAAGATCATCGAAATAGAGTACTAAAATCCTCAAAGAGCCAATATTCACCATCGTTTAAACATTGCAATCATATTTACATCTAACAAAATCATGTGAAATCAAATAAGAATCCATCTTTTCATACCATTCTCTAGGTTGTTGCTTGAGTCCATAGAGTGACGTCTTCAATTTGCATACTAAATATGAGTTCTGAATGAACCCTTGTGGCTTCTCTATGTAGATATCCTATGGAATATCACCGTGAAGAAAAGCATTATTCACATCCATATAGTGAAATTCCCATCCATTGGTTTCTACAATGGCTAGAACCAAGTGAAAGGAGTTCTTCTTCGCTACAGGAGAAAAGGTCTCATCATAATCTATCCCATAAATATTTTGAAATCCTTTTGCAACTAATATTTCCTTGTACCATCTCACTTGACCATTTGTTTCTCTCTTGGTCCTATAGACCCATTTGCATCTGAAAATTTTCCTCCCTAGTGGAAGTGGAACCATATCCCAAGTCTGAGTCCATAGGAGTGAGTCATACTCCTCTTGCATGGTTTCTTCCCATAATGGATTTCCCAAAACCTCATTGTAGGTATGTGGATCAGAAGATTGAACCATATAGAAATGCATGGGCATCAATGGTTCAGAAGATGAAAATACATGGGAAGGCTCCTCATGTTGAGATTGAGTCCTCCTCAAATCTAATGGATCCTCTGTAAGATCGCCTCCTACTTGAAGAGTGGACTATTCCCACTTAGGAATATGCTGAAGCTGAGGCATTGGCTCCTCATCTGGTTTTACTACCTGATATTCTCCATGTACAAAATCCTCTAAATCTAAGTCTAAATATGTAGCATCTGAGTGTATGGATTCATCATCTCTGATGTCTAGAACTAATGGAAGAACAAGAGTATATGCATGTTGCACTAGTGGTGCATGTAAAGGACTCTCCTCAAACTGAACATTGTTCTCAATGATGAGTCGGTCTGTAGAGGGATAAATTCACCTATACCCCTTCACATCATCTAGTATCCCACAAAGATGCAAGCTGTGCTTTGTGGATATAATGCTTTCCTCTTTCAAGAAGGAATATGGGCCCATGCACGAGATCCAATATGTGAAAGTGTGTGACATCTAGTTTGTCACATATCCAAGCCTCAAAAGGTGTCATTTCCTCAACATATCTATGAGGAGATTTTTACTATATGTAAGAAGCACAATTAAATGCCTCAACCCAAATCTTGGAAGGAAGATACCTTGCATGCAACATGCAATTGGTCATCTCCTTGATGGATATGTTCTTCCTTTCAACAACTCCATTATGTTGTGGAGTGTATGGAAATGTATGTTAAAACTAGATATTGGCCTCACGACAAAGATTCTGAACAAATTTGTTGATATACCCCCCCCATTGTCTATATGGAGGATATTGATCTTATTCCCATAATGTGTCTCTACTAGAGCTTTGAAGTCTTTGAGATGCTCAAAAACTTCAAACTTTTTCTTGAGAAAATAAACCCAAGTATAGTGTGAGTAATCATTAATAAATGTGAGGACATACCTTGCTTTGTTGATGGAAAGATGTGGAAATGGACCCATGAGATCACTGTGAACAAGCTCCAAGGAAGAGGAGTCTTTATTTTTCTCCCTCTTTTCAAACTTCTCTTTAGGATGATTTTCAATAATGCATCCTTCACAAACTCCTTCAGAAAAGTGAATGTCTAGAAAGCCTTTGACCATTCCTTGCTTGGAAAGTCATTGCATGATGTAAAGTTTAAATGACATAACCTCTCATGCCATACTCTACTACTATCATCATCATGTGTTATTATTAAATAACAATCATGGTCAACAAACTTAGTGAATTTGTACAACCTTGATTTGTGATCTACCTCACAAATTCCAATAATGGAATTGTCATGCATGTCAAGTACATAAACTAAATCTGATGTAAATTCAACCTTTTTACCTATTTGAGTGTTCTGATAAACTGAGAGTAGATTTATAGAAATCTTTGGAAAATGTAAAAACATTATGAAAATTGTGATTAGGGAGTTCCACTCTTCCCTCTCCTACTACTGCTACTGGAATATCATCCCCCATGAGACTTGGGGGTCTTGAGCATGAACTCAAAGGAGTAAAGAATTCCTCTTTGGCTAACATACATGTGATGTGCTAGAATCTATAATCCATGAATCATATGAGGAATTAATTTCAACCAAAGCATGGTGATTACCTTTCTTAGGAGCATGTTATTCTTCCTTCTTCTTCTTGGCTCCTTTTGGAATGAAGTTTCCAATGTTGTTCTTCTGAAGTACATATTCCATAAGATCGATTTGTTTCTTCATGCATGTGGATTATTCATGATTTGGTTTATTTTAATAAGCGCACTACTTTTTATTGTAATAAGTGCACTACTTTCCCTTATTCTTCTTTCCTTTGGAATTTGAAGAGTCTTTGGAACGTGAAGAATCCTTGAATTCTTTGGAATATCCCTCCTTTTCTTTATGTTTCTCCTTTCATTTCTCTTTGGATTTTTTATTGGATGACCCTTTTCCATCTTAAATGGTGAGTGCATGTGCTTTGCGTTCTTTAATTCGACCCATCTAAATGAGTTTTGTATGCTCATGTGTGAGAGAATCAATTAACTACTCCATGGTAGGAATCTTCCACTTTGATCCCAAAACATATCTGCTAGAATGGAAAGTGGAGACATAGACAACATATTATGGTCCTAGCTTAGCTAGGTTGTTCCACTTGTTTAGAATTATCAATACCACAAGATTCTAACCTCAATATCAAATATTTAAACTTGGTAAAGAAATATTGTATATTATCAAAACTTTTAGGATCTAAGGTATTCAACTCTACCTCAAGCATATGACCTCTCATCTCATCCTACTTTCCAAAGAGACCTTCCAAGATGCTCCAGATCTAGTTTGGAGTCTTGCATGTGGCAACATGGAACCATAAATCAGTTGAAATTAATTCAAGAAGAAGTCATGCGGCCTCATCCTTACAGTTCTCCCATTTTGTCTTCTCAATCACTGATGTAGGTTATGTTTATGTTGTCGTCATCAAATTGTGCAATCCTTTTCTTTTGAGTTGGAATTTGGCCTTCAACTTCCATTCAAAATAATTGTATGGTGTGATAATTATCACAAAATTTGACTAAATAATTGGTGTCGTATCCATCCCTTTTACTGGTTCTGAAAACCCTAAAAATTAACCCTCAATTTGCAAGTGAAAATCCTAAGAAATCACTGCAAAAAAGTCAATTTTAGAAGAGTGTCACACCCTGTCTAAAGGACATAGAGAAACATTGTCACACCCTATTGGAATACCACCGTGCGAAATTATTGCACCATATGTGAAAGCCATAGAGTGACATTGTCGTACCATGTGTAAGGATAAAATGCGACATTACCTGTGAAACTTGAAATTTTGTATGTTTTCGTGAGACTGTCACACCTTTTGACAAGGAGAGGGTGAAAAATTGTCAGATATACGGATGACGCTCATCAAAACTCCAATTTCCCTCTTCTATGGGTTGTCTAGTTTGATCCAAGAAGCTCAACTATGATACTATGTCAATGTTTCATGGAAACTTGCATAGGAGACCTAGCTAAACAAAGTACAAACAAAGATTATCAAGAAAAGGATGAGAGATTCAATATGGAATAATGAGAAAATATATTCACACTACTCCAATGAGACAATCAATGAATGATACAATGAATGAGTTATATAAACTCATATAGGAAAGAACTTTTCATAATTAACAAAATCAAACAAGCAGTGAACTTTTCTTAGGAATGTATGCATAATAGTGATGGTAAAAAATAGAAAGTCTAAAATAGAACTAGCTCCAATAAACTACCACTGAACTAGTGCGTTGAAAGTAGAAATATTTCCAACACTATATGGGCATGTTCTTACGTGGGATTGTTTGCAAACCTAGGGAAAGAAAGGCCCTTGTTTTGTTGGTTTTTCCACATGGGTGAGAAAAAACACAACACTTGGTTAGTTAAGTCATCTAAACAAGACAAAGGTTTTTGAGTTGATTAGATAACCAAATACACATGAAACAAGGAAATAAAACTAAAAACAAAGAGAAATAAATGTTAGAGAAGCTTGCAAGAACTAGAACCATGAAAAGAAAAAAGTGACCATCATATAGCTACCAATGGATCAATATATTGATAGGATAACATCATAGAGAAAGGCAGGGACTTATGAATCCCCTCTTCCTCCTTGGGAGGGCTCTTGAGTTCCCTAATAAACATTTCTTCTCTTCATGCAATGGCAAGTGACAATGGTGAAGAAATACAATGCCAATCCTCTCAAAAGGTGAGTGGAATGGCCCTTGCTATAGTGCTTGAATGATTCAAAGAGAAAAGAGGATTCTCCAAGAAGAATTATTGCATCATAACAATACCTTGATGTTATTATTTTTCTAGCACACCCATGGCACATATTTATAGTGTACATTCATGGCAAGATACAATTGGTTCATAGTGTGAACAAGGGGCCTTTTATAACACTTCATATCCCTTAACCAGCCTCCAAGCTAGAATTTGCTCAGATTTGAGTGTCAAATCGTGTTGGGGGTCGGACTAGAAGTGGTTGAGAGACCGAAAAGATTCATAAATGCGTCATTCATGAGAAGTGTGCATCTTTTCTCATAGCCAGTCGCACATCTTGCGCATAGTGCATGTTGAAGGTTGTGTTAGGTTGTGTATTCTGCGCACGCTTCCTTTGGTGAATTTGTGCACTTTAATTTTTGAACAAAGTGTATAGTTTTGTGCATTTTGATGGATTTTGGTCTTGTAGGTGGCCTAATTGTTGCTAGAATTGATGCCTTTCTTTAACCATTGTGTGTAATGTTGCGGATGATTTTTCAATGATAATAGATTTCCTCTGATGTGTGAGGTTAGGAGCATACGTATAGCCAAAATGCATCAATGTTTCTTTTGCTGAGAATGTCATTGTAAGGAAGAGTGAAGAGAGGAACTGCAAGAGCGATCCATCGAAGGGAGAGGGAAAACTATGGGAACCAAACCTTTCTCTAGGAATAGAAAATAAAATTTGTATACAAACGAGGTGAGCATGCCCCATGCTCGTGTCATGAAACAAAAATGTGGGACTATAATTGAAGATGTATTATGTTGTAGATAGTTGCAGCACCCTTGGGGGCGGTTGATAACGATAGATGATGGTTCTAACTGGTGTACTGGCTCTGAAGCGAGTAATGGATGACTGTAAGAAGTGTCAATGACTCATAGGCATTGATGGCCTATCAACTTCAGAGGTCTTCGGTTGGTATGAAACAACTGCAATTGTCACATAGTAAGACCCACCTTAACATGAGAGTTTTGTTGAAGTCGAATGTTATGGGGTTCAACGTAATCAGAAAGAAATGATGATTCTCTTGGTGTCGTTCGAGACTCCTCTTTGAAAAGGTAATGAGAGTCAAGATATTGTCGCCCTTCTGGAAACTGTACTGATGTCAACATGAAGGGAGACACAACGCCAAAAATCAAAGGTCTTCTTGAAATCCACTGAGTAATAGATGATATCAGGTACTGATGAATAACATGAACGAAGTTAAAATGCTATGGGACTCAAGACTTCCCTTGGTTGGGGTGTTGAGGGATGATTGGAAGCAACCGTAAAAATGGATCTAGCGTCAAGGGGACAAATAGATATGGGGTTAAACTGTGTCGGAGGCTAAAAGAGTGGGCAAACTCAGAGATCGTGGGTAAATGGAGTTGGGATACTCAGGGTTTGTTAATGATGTCGATATGAAAAACGGGTGGATTCCCCAACCAAGGGTGATATGGGTTGCTTTACTGGGTAAAAGAAGGCCATTGGGGATTGCTGTTCCTGAGATTAATCCTAATGCTCAAAGAATAATGTCAGGCATCAATAATGTTTAAAGAAAATGTTTTAATGAATGCTTTTCCTAGCTTCAGTTTTATGAGAAATGATCTTTAAATGAAATTAATAATAGGACAGTAAAGAGGCTGTATTTTGTTATCTAAGTCACAATTATAATATCAAAAGGTGTAGAAAAGAGTTACAAAACTGTTAAACAAAGTTAGGCATCAATTACAGATGAGTCTCACCTTGTTTGCAGTGGAAGAAAGGTAAAGAATGCACCCTTGAACAGGTTATAAAATGCAGTAGTTCACGCAGATCGCAGGTCTTGTTTTACTCACATTAATAACAGAGGAAAAATTGTTTACTGAATGAATTGTTGGTATAATATGATCACAGTAGTTGTAATACTAAATTGCAACCAATCTCTCTTCTAGGAATTACATAAAGAAATTCAGGGAAATGGAAACATGGAGGAAACACATAACTCAAATTGAACGAAAATTAGAATCTCTTTCTGCACTTGTATTAATACTCAAAAAGAGATTTTCTCCATTACATTCGGCAAGAAGCATCCCTCAATAGATTTGAAATCTATGTACTACAAAATCTATCACAACTGAAAACCGTTGGACTTCTTACAATATTTAACTAAAAATAGCATACATCTGAATAAAACAACAACATGTAAATTTTGATGAGTTTCACTGGTGCTCTCCTCTGTCTCTTCATTTGCTGGTAGAAATTCTCATTTTCCTTAGTCCTTTGGGCTAGGTACACATGTCATAAATGCCACCTTAATCATTTGGCATATTGTCTTGGCCGTTTAATTTCGTTTCCATCTATCCCTTCGGGTATGTTCAACGGGGAAATGAATTACAATCGAGGTCACGGGGGGAGGATAATCAGACGAATAACACAGCATTGGCTTGTCAAGGGATGGATAACGGTCACAGGGAAGACTAATTGTCTATGGAAATAATGATGAGGGAACAAGTGTCTGATGATGAGGTGGGATAAGTGGAGGTTAGAATGCGGGTGGATGAGGTAAGTGACTGTTGGAAGGTGAAAGGTAGAGAGGGTGGAAGGAAAGGACATTGTGCATGTTTTCTCACTTGCTCCCAGCTATGATTTCTTTTCCATGTTCAATTCATTGGGTGCATCTATCCATCAATGCCACCACGAACCTTGAGGGCTCAATCCTTTCATTTACTTCGAAGGAAAATAATTTCTTTTGTATTTGGGGCAGCTTTTATTGGATCTTGTTCACTTCTTGGATTGTGGCATGAAACTGTGAACTTGTTTTAACTATACATTTATTGATTTTAAGAAGATAGATCTAGATCATTCCTTGAATGGCTGCCAGAGTTTCTTCTCTTTTCTTTTTGGAATTTTGCTGGTTCATTTCTATCTCAATCTTCCCCATGGCTTCTGAGATATTACACCCCTCAAACTCAATCATATTTTTGTTTAATGATGAAAACACCTCTAGACAATCTTCTTTCGCCTCTCTGGAAAATTTCTTTCCTTCTTCCATATTTGTTTCCTAGACCTTTAGGGCCATCTCATCTCTTAATTTTTCAGAATAAGAGAAAAGAGGAAATTTAGGGACATTAGCCTTCTGCATCAATATGAGGACTTCTTGAAACTTAGACCGGGCTGAGCAGGCATATTTTTCCTTGACATAGATATCCTTTAGGGAAAGGTTTATTGCCTGATAGCATTTCTGGATGGTGTCACTTTCAGATAAATATCTTGCTGGGCAACTTCCATCTTCTCATTGATTTCCAACGCTTGAGTTTTGAAGGTCGAGATTTCTATCATTGTGCCTTCGATTAGGGTCAATCTGGCCTGCAAATGTTCTATCAACTCATCATGCTAAGTGACCAGACCTTGTCTAGTCTATGAACTCTGGCGGAGAAGATCGAGGTTATCCTGAAGCTGTTTAATTTGTTGTCGATCGTTAGCCCTAATTTGCTCGAAATCCTGGTTCATTCTATTTTTGATATTCTGCTCCGTGGAATATATCTAATTTAGCAAGATTTCTACCAATAGGCACTTCTATCATAGTTGTTCGGTCAAATTTTCCATTGACCATTGATTGGCTATAAGGTAGCTAGAGAGGTAGTAGGGGGGCCCAGAGGGCCCATAGTGATAATAGTGGAGGTCATTTAATGTAAGGTGGACTAGGTCCACTGAACTAGCCATCTGAGAACCCTATGAACTCTTCGATTCTGCAGCTGTCACGAAAAACTCAAAAAAATTGACCCAATAAGTTTTGGTAGAAAATCGCGGTTTTTTCTGGAAAACCCCTAAAAACTGCTGAACTTCAAATGCTCATAATTTCACTTCTCGGACTCCGTTTCGGCTGATTTTTTTTTTGAAATTGGGTGAAATTGTGAGAGGAACTCAGATCTGTAACTTTCTTGGAAAAATTCAGCCTCCAACTGCTACAAAAATAAAAACAAATCGCGCCGCCGTCCGTAGAAAAAACCCTGAAAATTTGCAGATTTTAAAACCTCAATATCTTGACTTTTCGGACTCCGTTTCGAACGATTTTTTTTTTCAAATTGGGTGTTTTTCTGAGAGGAAATCATATCTACAACCCGTTTCTGCAAATTTTACATATAAATATACCAAAAATTTTGAGAATGTCGTGGCCCTCTTTTTTCTGCTCCGAAAAAAAAATCTACAAAAATAAAAATATTTGCCCACAATGTCTGCCCAAGGAAAGTGCTCTGATCCCAATTGTTAAGAGCCAAAGACTGAATACAAAAGCACCACAATAGATATAGAAGAAAAATATAGAAAAACACCACTTTATTATATCAAACCCTTGAGGTAGGGCAACACCATACAATGGATCCTATTATGGAAGGGATCCTCTCCTGTTCACTTGCCTCTTCGAGGGGGCTTCCTCATATTGAGCTACCGCTCCAGATACAATACTTCTTTTCATGTCTCATTACATTGCTTGAACCCATTTATATAGTGCTACCATCACCTAAGAACATTTTAGAGGAGGAATCTTCTAGAAGTAGAACCTTCTAAGAAATCCTTTTACATTTATTATATCTAACTACCATAGTGGGCCTTATTTAATAATATAGTGGACCTAGTCCACCTTACATTGAATGACCTCCACTATTATCAC
>JASDQU011402288.1:11558-50877 GCA_032191745.1 Picea mariana
GTGACATTAATGCTAAGAGTTATAAGCAATTTGAAAAACATGGTTTAAACAATAGTGAATAGTATTACCGTGATCTACCTTTGGGCTAATCTTATGGCAAACTATTTAACAATTATGGTGATTTCCTTTCACCTAATAGGACTGATTGATAAAACATTCACAACTAAGTAAGTATATTACCTTTGAGTATCCATACTGGTCTCAATTGTGAATACCTATCAATCATCCTACTCCAATTAAATAATCTTTCAAGAATTTGGTGCACCTTTGGGCCAACCTAATATTCTTGTGACTAAATAATTGCGATTTGTAGAGTTATTATTTTGATACCAGGGGAACAAGTACTAAATTTCGACAATTTGATTTAATATCTATGAGTCTTTCCGGTTGGACCAATTTGGTGGCTACCAAACCGTCTCTTAATATAGACCTTAAATCAATGTAACGACTCTGCATGTTGATTCAATAGTAATGTGTAGCTTTATCTTTCAACAACCTATAAATAAAAAAAATCCTACAATTTCAGCATCTAGTGCATTTCCTTTTTCTACTTTTTTGAAATATACTGTTTGCCAGAGTAGGTTTGTATTGTGTTTTCGTGATATTTGTTTTGTCAAATACCAAAATAGAGGCAAATAATCTCAGAGATATAATTTTGCTAGTGAATAAAACTGACATGTGAAGTCAAATTTTGCGTTTTAATTGATACTAAAAATATCTGTACATAATTTCAGAAATACTAAGAATGCAAGTTAGTTTATAATGAATGTTTCAGCAATGTTTCAAAATATTAGTTTTATTATTGTATATGATGTCAATGCTCGCTAGCTGATTCCAATAGCCGCATGAAATCCTCGTAATATTTTTTAGGAGAAACACATTTTGCAAGCAATACTCTAATGAACCTTCATTGATTATTGAATATAAACAATTAATAATATTGTGTAAAAAGATGATCGCCTAGCCGTTCGCGCAGGGCAAGCCCCAATTCTCGGGCGTCTTGAATGTTGCAGCCGTTCAACATTTTCCAGTATTTAAGCGATATAAATCAATGAAATAAACACTAGAAATCACTGAAGAATACATTTAAAAAAAAAAAAAAGGATGGTCCTCAAATGCACGCAGGCTCTGATACCAATGTTAGCAGTTTTAATCTGTTTGTTATTTGCAGGGTCTAACTTTATGTTCTCAAGCTGCATTATATTGAGTGCGGAATTTAAATGAACTAGTACCTGGATCCATTTGTTATTGTAATCCTCTGTTCTTTCTGACGAGCCCTCTTACACAGAAACCCTCCGTTGGAACCAGCAGCGAACTCTCTTCACCAGAAACCCTCTGCATAGAACGGAAAACGAGTTTATCTCTCTTACCCTGCTGCCATACGCCTTCAGATCGATATGATGGGTATTCTTGAAGATTCTTTTATAGGCAGAGAGAGGACCGATTTCCCCAAGACGGTTATTCTCCACCTGCCCATCAGAGTAGGAGATTCGACCATTCCGTTACCAAGACGGCAGTTTTCGTAACTGTTTCTTCATATGGATCATTTACGAAATTAATCTTACATGGGTGGAGTTCCATTTGCCAATACAGCATCAATGTATACTTAAATAGGCAATTCTATTTATAACACTTTTGAAACTTACCTGACATTTGAGCTTATCGGCTCTGTTGCAGAGAAACTACGGTTGGTGTAGATAGTTGGGATGGTCTACAGCGAAGAATCCATTTGCAAGACGGTTAATCATATTATTAAATATTTGAACATATATATACCCAACTTTACCAAACAGTCCTCATATTAAAATATATGCGTGTTTTATGTTTCCATTCTATTAAGTATGGAAGAGTTGTAAGAAATTTTCATGTAAGAATGGAAGAGCACATGCAGACGAAATTGAATAAAACAGTAATGGGAATATAATAAACAGTGAGGATTACAGTTGTCAAATTTAACTTGAAGCTATGTCATTTATATTATACAATTGTGTTGGTTATTTGATATCTTTATCAGTGGTTTCTTTTAAATGTCAAAATGTTTTTTTGGATTCCTTATGATTTGGATGAGCAGCTAGTCCATGCTAATTGTTTAGTGAGCACTAAGCTTTGATTATAAAGTTTAACCATGTCAAAAGGAAGTTTTAATTATATNGACATGGTTAAACTTTATAATCAAAGTTTAACCATGTCAAAAGGAAGTTTTAATTATATATATCTATATCTATATCTATATATATATATATATATATAATTAACCATGGCAAAAGGAAGCTTTGATTATATATAATTAACCATGGTTCAACTTTATAATCAAAGCTTAGTGCTCACTAAACAACCAGCATGGACTAGCTGCTGATCCAAATCATAAGTAATCATATACCCCATCTCAATGCATGAACTTATAAATAAATTTCAATGAGTTTTGATTTTACAAATAACCAATAAGCACATCGTGCATTTTCTCAACTAAATACTTTATTACAAATAACTAATAAGCACCTCGTGCATTTTCTCAAAACTAATCACTTTTTTATAAGCTGGCTAATCGCTCTTATTTTCTGTCTTTCCACTGTGCTATTCTACTGTACTTTCACGTTTCACGTGATTCAATTTAACCGATATCTTCGGGTGCCGGTAGCACAAGGATAAGCCAAAATGTGCCTTATAATAACTCCGTCGTTTTCACTTTCTCCATCGCCGGTCGGCAGTGTGACAGGTGTTGCGTGGTACGTCTACAGACATATGTTCTAACTTATACCATCGCCTACAGAACTTTGGGTAGTTTCAAAGCCATCCCGTCAATCTTTCAAACCCAGCGGCGCTATCAACACTGACAGTTGCCGGGGTACTGGCAGCACGAAGATTACCCGAAATGTGCCTTATAACAACTCAGTCGTTTTCACTTTCTCCATCGTCGGTTGGCGGTGACAGATGTTGTTTCATACCTGTTACAGACATATGTTATATTTACACCATCGTCTATGACTTTGAATAGTTTCAAAGCCATCCTGACATTCTTTCAAACCCAGCGGCCCCGCCAACACCGACCATTGCCAGAGAAAACAACTTGGCCGCAAAGGACAGCAGCCATAAAATTAGACTCATAAAAAACGTGATAACGTGTCAGAAACCTGGCTGCGTAGGCAGAGGAAAGTAATGTTAGAAGTTCAGTATGAACCGTTGAAACATGCAAGCACTATGCACCCAGGGAACCGATACGAAGTTTACAAATCGTCCCCTTTTCGACAACCTTCCATGGAATCTCCGAGACCACTAAATGCCCCGATCGCAATTTTGGTTACTCGGTAAATTGACCAAATTGGGTCCATTCTGATTGTAGATTTCCGTGCACTCTTAATATTGAAATGGCTGAATTCCTTATAAAAATTGTAAACAAACCATGAAAAATATAAAAGTATTGTTATTGGCCTGCTTCGAAATTAGGTTACATGTTACATTGAATGCAATATTTCCTACGATCTATACAATCTAAGGTTACATACATAACACTCGTATCATCTAATTTTATATAGCACTGGTATATATATCCAGATATATTGGTGGTTGAAACTTATCACAATAGCAGTAGCATTTGAAAACATAGCTCACTGAAATGGAATACAAGTATATCTATACCATCTAAGGTTACATACATAACACTCGTATCATCTAATTTTACATAGCACTGGTATATATATCCAGATATATTGGTGGTTGAAACTTATCACAATAGCAGTAGCATTAGCACTGGTATATATATCCAGATATATTGGTGGTTGAAACTTATCACAATAGCAGTAGCATTTGAAAACATAGCTCACTGAAATGGAATACAATTATAGTAACTATGTAACTATGCTGACAATGAGCTTTTCTTTAATAATCAACTTTTTTAATAAATAATTTAAAGGAGAAAATGTTGGGTTAAGTTTGACTTAGTCACAATGTTAAGATAATCTTGAGTGGAGTGCCCAGTGAAACAAAGTCTTTGAAGAGGATTTGTATTTCTTCAATTATATTGGGTTGTAGATGAGATACTAGACAAAGTGATTTTCTCGAGAGAAACAATATTTCACTGCAGCAATAGTGTGGATAATAATGTACTCAATCAAATTTTTGGAATTCACCAAATTTGCGAGGTATATCTCTTATGCTAGAATTTGTGTATACATGAATGTAGCAGGAGTCCTACCCGAGTCAATCATATCATACCAAGACAATGACTAGACTCAACCCCTAGACTATGAGCATATCCCATTCAGATGCATAAAGTGCCACATTTGTGGACACCTTTCCAGGGACTGCCCCCAAAATGCTACCAATCCCTCAAACAAAGAAAAAGAAGAAACTAACTAGAATGTTTTCTCGAAAATCCCAAGAAAAATAAAGAAAAGCATAAGGAAAACTAAACAACCAAGTACAAATCCAAAACCAAACACTGCTAACAGATTCCAAGCCTTAGGGGGCAGACAAGTGAACCATGGGAAGTTGATAAATCAAAGGATCAAAAGGAAGACACTTATAACATGGATGTAACAAGGGAGGATGTACCAAAAAGAAGAAATACCTCCTCGTATCCGGGGAAAGAGAAACTGGTAGAAGGGGTAACATAGATGAAAGATACCCAAGACCTTAAATTTGAGTAGAAGGAGGAAGTTGAAGCTGGCATGGCACAAGAAAAGGATTTGGAGGAAGCTGAGGTGGATATGATAGCTCTAGGAGCATCAAATGGAGAAAAAATAGTATATAACCTTCCTATCCACCAACTAAGAAAGTTGCAATATGATCTTTTTAAAGGAAAAGGGGTGGGAGTCACCCAAGGGACCCCATCATCTAGCATAGGAAACCAAGGAATCAAAACCAACCACGCCAAACCTATGAAAATGACTCAAGGAGAAGAAAGGAAGAGAGGAAAAAAGCCTCACAAACATAAAATAGAGGGAAAAGGGGCCTTACTAGTATATTCAAACGAAGTAGTTGGCCTACCAGATAACTATTTCCCCTCCCAACCAAAAAGTTAAATATGAAGATTGCATCATGGAATGTGAGAGGACTTAATGCATCATCTAAACATAGATGTTAATAAAAAGGATCAACCAAGAGAAAGTAGATGTATTTATGATACAATTAACAAAATGTGACATAGCAACAATGAGAAGGATAGCTTAGAAAGTATGGAAAGGATGTGACACAGAAACAAAATCAATTTCAACTAAAGGGGCCTCGAGAGGGAAAACCATTCTATGGAATACAAACTCTATGGAAGTTGAGGCTTACTCAGTGCGTTAATGGATTCTCAAAGTAAAACTTAGAGTTATAGGAACATGTGAGAAGGGGTATGTCTCAAACGCATATAGATCCCAAGCCCCAAGTCAAAAGAGGGATTTATTAGATGAATCAAATATATTAGGTATTTCCATGCATCAAAAATCCTGGATTGTGGGAAGGGATTTCAACATGACTAAATCTTTACTAGAAAAATAGGGTGGGGCTAGAAGATTGGATCTCGATAAAAAAGCCATTGGGACATTGATCGAGCATCTCTGATTAAATGATATTCCCACGAGGAGTGGTTTGTTCACTTGGAACAACAAAAGAGGGTAATGACAAAATGATCACGGTTCAACTAGATAGATTCTTGGTCACAAAGACTTCTTTTCAGCCAAAGTAGGCTCCCTGAATTGATTTCCTTCGCAAATTTGGATTGGATCACTAGCCAATAGTTTTAGAATGGAAACAGATTTTAAATAAAGGACCCAAACCCTTCTATTTTGAAAAATTATGGTTAGACCACCCTAACTTCAAATAGAACCTAGCAATTTGGTGGAGCAAGTAGGGTAATTCATACGGAAAAAAGATGTACACCAGTTCTAGCAAAGGCTCGGACATGTGTGCCATCATATTCAGATATGGAAAAAGGAGATCCTCGAAAATATCTTTTAGGAGAAAATGAGATTGGAATAAGAGATGGAGCATATCCAAGCGACGTAGATTCAATCTATTGACTCAGAGGTTGTGAACACTAGGGAGGAAGATATGAAATTGGAATTGTTCATAAGAGACAAAGCACTACTAAATTTGTGTCATTTTGTGATGGTTCTTTCGATGCTCTTGCGACATTATATCATAGATATTGTGATGAATCTTGGGTCTCCAAAATGTCGCTTCACGTGCCACGAAAAGTACGACGAACTTGAGAAAACGTCACAAGAGTGACGACCCAAGGAAGTTGTCGCAAACTTGATGACCAACCTTGGTCATCGCAATAAAGATGACCGACAATTTTTATCGCATGAGAGACAGAGCGGATATCGTTGCAAGAGAGACAAAGAAGGGATATCATCGCAAGAACGACAAAAAAGGGATATTGTCACAAGAGAGACAAAGAAGGGAAATCATTGGCAAGAGAGACAAGGAAAGGATATCGTCGCAAGAGCGATGAATGTAAATATTCTTGCAACGAATTAGCTATACTATCGACGAAAAAAGTTCGTCGATAGTATAGCTAATTCGTCACAAAAATCTTTTCATTCGTTGCAATAACGACGACATATATTTATTTAAAAATAAATATAAAAATTGATGTCCTTGAAATCAAGAATTTGTGATCAAAATTAGTTGAGAGCATTACATCCATTGATATCAGTTCAAGTGTGTAACATTAGACTGCTATTTGAGATCATAAAAGTTTGAACTTTGAGATGCTTGTCACATGTTCAAAAATAAGTTCCATTGATCTTGAGTTCAAGACCAAGTGTCTTATTGAGGGGCCATATAGAGACTTGTTTCAGATTGACTTTAAGTATATCAAAAATTTTCTTTGTAAGGCTCTAGGAGTTGCTGAACGATGTCATGAGGAACATGGTAGTTACCAGATTGTTCATGGAGAACATTTCTCAGCATAGTCCAAATGATCAAATATCTCAGTGAATTGTCATCGAGCTTTTGAAGATGAAATTGTCAAGGTCTAACATCTCTCGGTCCCATCCTCAATCTGTGTTCTAAATCCATGTTGATTTCCAATATATAGAGGATAAAAGGAAGAAAATTTTTTACCTTGTAAGAATAGGAAGTGAATCTCATTAAACTAAAGCATGTAAAAAAATTGACTTGAGAATTGCCAAATAAGTCTTCTTTAAGAGGATGGATGTTTTCTCTCTCCAAATATGGTATTTACGTGTACATTTATATTTGACATATAATATCAGTATTAGGTACTATTGAAATTTTATATTTAATTGTTTTGATTTCACATGTTATCTATGCTGAAAAAGAAACATATTGAAAATGAAATGACCGAATTAGTCGTAGTTAGTTTTAGTTTTTAGATAATTTTAGAACTCAACCTTGTTTGGATTTTTATGATTAATAAATTGAGTTGGCTTAATGGTTAAGAACATGAGTTTCCTCTGGTGGTTCATTTGCTACTTAAGTTTTGTATTCATTCACACTATTCTCCACTAAACAAGAAAAATTCATTTCCAAACAATTTTAGGGGATGCATTAATGTCAATAATGACAAAGTTGAAACTCATTTCTTGTGTCATTAAGGATTGTTGTGTTGAGACAAAATTCTTATGCTCAAATATTTAACTTTAATCACAAGAATCATTAGTTGATGAAAATGTTTTCAATGGATATGGTTGGGAAAATTCAAACAAAGAAAGTCTAGGCATGCCATTTATTTGATTAAGAGAGGGGTATGTGTAGATACAATTACTATAATCAGAACTCTGTGATTTTAGTGTTAGAATGTTGATGTGGTAATGCTATATTTTAATTCCCAAATTAGTTAAGAATTGCCTTTACAAATTAAGAATTTTCCATAAGCATATGAAGGAAACACATACAAGGAGTCTGCATATTTACAACCTCTACATGTTACCTTGCAGTCCTTATAGATGACCATGATTTTGTAAATATTCATTCTTTGAGTGTACGCATTTTAATTATATGCAAGTTCAATTTAGCAAGATCCGGAGAATGCTTTTGTAACAATTTGAGCTTAATGGGAAAATGTTTGGAAAATTCATTGTGTGTTATAGAGGAATGACTAAGATTTCAAATGTGAGTAGAATGATTAGTGTTTCATAGTAATAGAGGGAATAATTAATGTAGCTTTCAAACAATGTAAAATGTCAACTTTAAGAAATAAATCCAGAAATCAAGAATTTGTGATCATAGTTTCAAATAATAATGTTACCAATCTGGCTTGGGGTTTTCAAATGTTTTCTCACTCTCAATTTTCCATTATTGCATCGATGATTTCTACCATAGGGATAATTAGTTGGATTATTTGCTCAAATTTTGGTGGATAAATTACATTTGGCTCCTTGGGAGTAGGGAAGGAATCAACTTCACGTCAACTAGTATTGAGGGATCTAATAAACAAATAGAATATAAAGAAATTGGGTAGAGGTGCTAAGGTTTTTGGAATCATAGGAAATCCAATAGGTCACAACAAAGGACAAATTTTGTAGAATCATGCATTAAGAGATATATGACCAATTTTTCCCCATCTGTCTATTACAAACTAATGATATCATGAAACAAAACTTCATGTTTTCTCTTAGTTGGAAAGTACAAAGTTACTAACATGAAGAAAATTAATTTTCTCCTAGAAACACCAAGATCTTTTGTTTTAAGTACATTTCTAAGCCTCTATTTGCATAAAGGGGTTAAATTTAATCTCCTACATTGTAAGAGCTATTAATGACACTTGCAATCCATCTGCTATATCAATTTCTCCCAAATTGTCATCCATGTTTATGTAATAGCTCTCACGTGAAAGAAAGGGTGAATTTATGGGAGCACCCACTATATTGTTTTTGGGTTACTTTCTTATCTCTTTGCTTAAGAACATAACGATTGGTATTGAGTAAAAAGTGGGAGTATGCTACACGGGTCCATAAGGAAACAACATAGTGGTGATCCAAATACAATAATTATAATCATGATATGGAAAGACAAAACTTCTATGTTCAATGCCTACTATGTATGCAGTGAAAGCCATGAAGCTAATATTATATTCATTTCATGTTTTTCTCGAAGGGATGGCCTATCATTTGAAGTGAAAATGACACATTCAAGTTATGGTCATTTTTATGTGCAACCAATGGTTATAATCTAGTTAGAAAATTCTACTTGATATGGATGCAAGCCATAAATTATGTGGGCCTTTGAAGACTACACTAAACATTTTTGCATTAGAACAAAATCTGTTGGCCTTCAAACAAACATTAGTTCTTGATTATTTTTCATTTCTATATATATATCCATTGTTGGATTTTGTAAAGATGTGCTACAATGGTTTGAACAAATGGTAGGCAAAGCTTGTTGTCACTTGTGGAATTGTTGTTCGATTTACTTGTCTTGCGGTTTCCACAAAGAGTTTCCCTTTGTAAGACACCATATGGGTGTTGAACGAGATGACTATGAAGGTTTGACATTCTTACTAAAGATCATGCTAAGGTGATGTAGTCAACAATAATAACTCTCTAAAATTCAATCCAAGTGATACATTAGATTCCTAATGAACAATATATATTATATGTAAATAATCACCAAGAGCATTGACAAATTCTAAAGGCCTTCACCTTGATTTACTAAACTAGACTTCTTTTCAAGTCCCAAGTTATATAAAAAAAAAGGAGGTCTCTCTCTCTTTCAAGTTATGAAAATCATGTGATACTAGCATGGATTAATCTTTGTAGAGAGGGTGCATATTCAAGAAGAGGAGATTTTGTTTATCTATTCAATTGTGCCAATGTTATAGAGTACCAATGTATTTATGTCAAAATGAATTTTTAACTCTTTGGATTAATGATTATTGTTGACATTTAGGTTTATATAGACAGTCTAATATTGGGTAGAATCTTAAAATAGATGGGTGTTGTAAATCATTTGGTTCACATGCAATTGGACGAAGAAAAACTGAAGTAGTGAAGAAGGTAGGTGGGAGGAAGCTTACAATGTTTTGGATGAGATGGTGTCCAAGGGATACAATCCTAATGTTGTAACATTTACTACATTAATGGATGGTCTTTGCAAGAATTAATAAACATTGAGGAGGCCAATAGGGTTCTTGATAAGGTGGTTAAGCATGAATGTTATTTGGACTTTGTCACTTAACAACATTATTATTCATGCTCTTCGTAATGCAAGGAAGTTACTGTAAGAATTTCAACTTTTTATGAGCTATCAAAGAGAATTTGTAGTCCTGATATGACCCAACAAACATATATTTATTTAAAAAAATAATAATAATTGAGATAGCTTGTGCCCCTTCTAAAGGAGATAGCTTAAGGGGTTTATCATTCAATAGAAGGTTATCTCTCTTACTCTAATCTCATCTTTGATGTCTTATATGGTTGAAAAAAGTTTATATATGCATATTTTTGTCTTTGTTGAGCATTTCATATGGTTGTTACATATATATCAGATTTGTCCTTGACTAATAACACTTGTCGTTTGGTGGTTTTGTCACATCTTATTTATCCATTTTCAAGTTCTATTTTCTTATTAGACTCCATAGCCCAAGGACAAGGCACCAGGTCTTACTTGGATTCTCACGTTATATATTAAAATGCAAACATATTACCATTCTACATATTTGGTTCCCACAAAACAAGAACTGGCAGCCCAAGAGCATTATTGATCCCACATATCAAGTTTGACTAGGTCAACCTTAATCACACCTTTTAATACAATAAAAGTACAAAGAATATGACTTTAGCCATAATTACAATTATTAATAACGAATAAACGAGCCATGGCCACATGTAGATATAATAGTGTAATAAATCCAATAGTGTTAGACTACCCCACTATTAGGGAATTCATGAGCTACGGATAATCATTTGATGGGTGACCATATGAATATGGAGGAATTTTCCTTAACATATTGACAACAACCTTAGACTACAACATCCTTCTCAACCATGACTACATACATGCTATTCATGTCATCATCTATATCATTTTTTGGTGATGCATTCCCCCATGAGTCCTACATCATCACTATTGACCAACTCGCATTAGGTAAACACTATCTAGGTTCCCCTTCTTATTATTCTAATTAACCATATTCACATCTAAACAAGTTAATAGGTGAATTCTATGTCAAAAACATCTACACTAATCAACTTATATCACTAGCCTTTCCTTCACTAACACCTTCCCTACTGATAAATAGTCTAAATTGGATCCATGAAAAATATTGGTTATCGGTTCAGATGTTGTAAGGATCAATACATGAATAACTCTAGTGGTAGAAGCAAGGATCATGACTATTCACAATGTAGGAGATGGGGTTGATGGCATGAAGGGCCCCATGCTATGTCGTCTTGTGTCATACAAGTTTGGAACTCTTGAAACCCACAAACAAACAAGCATGTAAAATTTAAATCCAAACTTGAACAATTCAATCTCTTAAATTTCACGTTTACCAATGCCTTCAAATCTCTAGGATGATATCCATGGAGCCACAAATTGATGCAGAAATTGTATGTCAAGGCCAATAGAACCAAGGAGTATTGAATCAATATATACCAAGACTAAGAGAAGCTGAAACTATCATTAAGTGTTTAATAAAATTACATTCACAAATATATACAATCCATAGAAATAACCTTGTATACATTATCAGATGAAAAAGTTCCCATAATGTCAATGCATTATATGCATCATCAGATGTTTAGATATATAATGTACATCTAAATTTATTATATAATTAATACACATCATCAATTTCATTTAGTCATCTTTTGTGTTTTCCAGTTCTTAAGTAATTAATCCATCTCCATGTCTTTGTTTACTGGGTGCTCTTCAATAGTTGATGTTGCTTCAGTCCTTTCACGCTGAGCATGTCTGGTCTCGTACCCACGGCATGGAGGATACTATGAGGGGCCATCACCTACAAAAACAAAAAATATTAAATTTATATGGCCAATTTTTAAATATCATTGAAGTAGTTCATTAATATTAAAAAAAAACTCTGCAATGTAATTATTTACCTGGTCCACCAGTCGACACCATTGGACTAGATACCCTATTCATCTGATCTTCAGGTCGAGGAGGCTCAAATATGACATTATTTTCCATTGAAACGAAAAAATTTATAAGTACAGAGTTATTAAGTATATGATTAATATACAACCATTTCACCGTCGTGGGCCTCAATCACAGGAACATATTGGGGCTGCACCCCACTGGGAAGGGGTTGCACCCCACTGGGATGGGGCTGTTGGGGAGCATCATGATCTTTTGGTTGTGTTTCACTATCAACGCTTTGTTTTCCAGTACTAATGGTTTAATTGATAGTGTTTCTCCCCTAATTTAAAAAAAGTAAGACATTAAATTATGAACGATATCAAACATTTACATATTTTATAAGTAATGAAAGGTTAATGTGAACTGATTTTTATTTACCTTATCCTACAAATTGGATCTTGGAATATGCTCCATGATTTTCCTACGATCAACCACGACTTTATAGCCGTACTTGTAACCAAGTTGGAGGTCTTCGTCCTTGGTTTCAGTTCCGAAGTTGTCACACTACATTGCATAAGAGTATGTTTTTTTAATGTTTTTGGTTGCAATTACCTGAAATTTGTAATGCGATACAAATAATATTCTTAAAATGTTTGGGTACTTACGATTGGTGACTGTAACCTCGAGTAGCTGCCATGGCCTAGCTTGTGTTGGCCATGTTTGAAAATCCTTTCTTTGGTTTCCTTTGAAGTGTCAGGAAACCTATCATCAAAATTTTCAAGTACGTTATATATAACCACACTTTTATTTAGATCTAAAGAAAATTAAAGCTGGTTTTGAAATCAAAATATTGTAATTTACCTTGGGTTACCAGTTAATTTTTCTCTTGATTTTTTCAATATCCTTTTTTTTGCATCATCAATGATCGCCTTCCACTCCCTCTCTGGAATTGAGGGAGGACGCTCATACCTAGGATTTCCTGTCAGGATTTGTCTATAAACATCCTGTACATATTTTAAATATTCTCCCACTGCAGAGGTGATTGTTTTTTTATTGAACGTGTCTAATCCAAAGAGGCCATCGAAATAATCCATAAGTTCTATTTTGAGGTTGGAATTCTGGCAATTCAACCTCATGTGTAAGGTTCCCCCCAAAATAAACAAGGCCTTGCTCTCTAGGTGCCCATAAAACTGTTCGTTTCCTACACACAAAAATATATCATCATTAATTTAAAAATAATAATTTAGATGATTTTTGTATGAGATGGACAACATGAAACAATTAAAATATGAAAAACTACTTGGGAGTCTTATTTGTTTTAATGGAAGTCCGTTATCGTCGACCAAAAATGTGCATGGAAATTTTCCCGTTCTTGTCACATGTCTAGCTCCAGGAAATGCAACCCTATCAACCACATCAAGAGCCTCATCTCTGTCACCATCTCTAGAGTCTGACTGATGTGTGGATGTATGGAAATGCGTGTCATGGCTCCTATCTAAACTAGGTGTGGAAGATGGAGAAGTAAATAGTACTCTAGAAGTTGTATGAGAGACTGCATTAGGACTCTATGGCATCTTTGCAACACCACTACTACCAACACTAGGTTGAACATGATCCAAAAACTCTCTATAAAAAAAAATATGTTTTTTTCGTGAGATAATGTAAAAGTTAAAGAACAGAGTTTTATAATTGAACATATGAGTACATTAGACATAAAAATAAAATTATGGTTATTATCTTATATGTGTTAAGTTGTGACATAAACAGATTGATCTTTTCTAGGATGTCGAAAGTTTGATCTGGACGATATAATAAGCTAGCAAGTTCCTTGTTCACTTTAATGATCTTTTTTTTAATTAATACCATCGGATCAGGGGATGAATACAACCCCTCCTCATCGATGGAATCATGATCAACATGGCTTGCCAACTACTTATAATTTCAATAAAAACAATGTTATTTAAGTAAAATTATATAAGAAAATAATAAAATTCACGTAAAATGAGAAGGCGCACGGGCTCTGCAAAAACCCTAGACTCGCCCAAGGCGACGGATCGAAGACAGATCAAAGATCACCAGCGTGAATCTCCTCAAGCGTTTCTCCTCCTAGATCAGCTCCTACTGTTACAGGAGGATGAGCGCAGGGGAGGGGGGGCAACCCCCCTCATACCGAAACGTTGCAGCTAATGAAAAATCGGGGCCCAGAACAACTTGGCCCGCCTTTGAGCCGCCGCCGTAGGTGCGCGAGCAAATACTAGCCAGGGAGCAAGGTTTCAAAGTGGACATGGACACTGATGCCGACACCTCTCAACAGAAGCAGCCACGAAGATGGGAACCGGGAAAGTGCATCCCTCAAACAGAGAAGCCGCCGCGGTACCTCATCAGCTCAACCAGAGTAGGTGAGCATATGCAGTTCATGCGGGAACATGCACTTATCGGCAAGTTTTTAGGGCTATGGCCAGCTGAGCGAGACCTCAACAAATGGATAAAGCACTGGTGGAATCCCAAAGGTGAGTATGAGCTTCAACTCAGCTCCAAGGGTTTCTTTACAATCATACTCTACAACTTAGAAGACAAAGACAGAATCTTTGAAAATGGACCATACTTCTTCAACTCGGCAGGCCTGATCCTGCGCTTCTGGAACAAAATATTCAGCCCGGATAAAGAAGACTTCACCATGGCTCGAGTTTGGATCCGAATGTATTCCCTCCCGCAGGAGTTCTGGCTGGAAGAAATTTTAATGGGAATTGGAAACACCCTAGGACAATATGTGAAGGCGTCAGAGGCTACCAGACAACGGAAATATACTTCATATGCCTGGATCTGTGTATATATGAACATTTCCAAAGCACTCCCTGGTGCAGTAACCCTTGAATACCAGGATGAGGAGTGGTTGCAAACTATGGACTACGAACATATTCCTTTCAGATGCCGCAGATGTCATGAACACGGCCACCTCTATCGAGAATGCCCTCTACTCAAGCAAACCACCAAAGCAAATGACAGCAAGCAGATAGACGGCTTCACCACAGTTACAGCCAAAAGGAGAAATCCAGCAAGGAAACAATCCATGGACCCCAAACCTAGCGTGGCCACCAAGAACCCTTACGAGATCCTTGAGCAACTTCCAGAAGAGGAGGAGGTGCAAAATCCGCTCAAGCATCCCCAATCGACGCAGGTGGAGAACACGCACCCCGATCTCCCCCCTCAAAACAATGAAGCCCGCATGGAAGACAGAGAAGAGGGAGAAGGGGATACGTCGATGATTCTGGACGACAGAGAGTTGGCCGGGATTGATCTGGAAAAGCTGGAAGAAGCCCTGGACCAAAAGAACCTGCAAACTCTCTCGGAGGAACAACTACGCAAGGTCCACAAAGTTTTTCTGAATTCCTCGGCAGGGTCCACTGCCCACCTAGGCATAGCACTGGAGCAGAACTCTGGCTCGAAGAAAATCCTCCACGAAAACAAGAGAAGAGGACGTAAACCATCGCACCAACTAATCAAGGAGGCCGGAAACCTCCTGATCAACTCAGGACAGATACAGAAGCTCTCGGAGGGATACCTCCACTCCTCACCCCCTTCTTAATGATGAAGATCGTAACCTGGAACATAAGAGGCCTGAATGGGAGATCCAAGGAGAGGATACTCCGAGAATGTATCATAGCAGAAAAACCAGACGTACTTTTGCTCCAAGAAACCAAATGCAAAGGGGCAGAGGCGGAAGCAATCTTCCATCGCATATGGAGAGAATGTAACTCCATCACAACGGACTCCACAGGGGCATCGGGTGGCATGGCCATACTATGGAATCCAGCCAACATAACCATCAACAACCCCTTCACAACTTTCAGCACAATCACGGCTCACTACTTAATAATAGGCACGAACTAGGAAGGTGACATCATCAATGTTTATGGACCATAAGGGAACCCGGACAAAGACAAATTCATGAAGTGGCTCAAACTAATCAAGAATCTGATAACCACCCCAAATTGGATCATTGGCGGCGACTTCAACATGATCCTGACACTGGAAGAAAAATATGGAGGCATCAAAAGACTGGAGCAAGACAGTGGTAAGTTCAAGACTCTCATTGACCACCTCCGCTTAGTTGACATAGAAAATTGCAATGGTACCTTTACGTGGTCCAACCGAAGATCAGGCAATCAGCACATTGCCAGCAGATTGGACCGCTTTCTGGTAACAGAGGAAATCATGGAATCAGGGGCAATGCTGGAAAGCTGGATACTACCGAAAGCAGGTTCCGACCACTGGCCACTAGGTCTGCAGATGGACATGGGGGAGCCGCCCAGATACAAGCCGTTTCGCTTTGGAAAATTCTGGCTCCCCCATCCGGACTTCAACCGACTAGCCAGATCCTGGTGGGAGCAAGCAGAAGTTGACCACGGCACCTGCATGTACAAATTTCAGCAACGCTTAAAAAACTTCAAGCAGCAACTAAAGCGGTGGAACAAAGAAAGCTTTGTAAACATCATGCAAAGCATAAAGATCATCGAAAGGTGGCTGGAGGAAATTCAAGGCATCTTCATTATAGGGTCTAGAACAGAAGAGCTCATGCAGGAAGAGGAACAAATTCAGATGCAATTAGAAGAGCGCAGAAAGCAAGAGGAAATCCTATGGAAACAGAAATCAAGAGTACAATGGCTTAAAGAGGGGGAAAAAATCACTAAGTTTTTCCACAAATCCATGATGCACAGAAGGCACATTAACAGGATCGCCCACCTTGAGGACAGTCAGGGCAATCTCATCAGAGAACACTCCAAAATTGAGGAAGAACTGCTAATATTTTATCAAGACCTCATGAAAGAACCAGTCACTGACAGATCAGAGGCAATCAACAGACTAACCAAGCACATACCAGCTCTCATCACCCCAGAACAGAATGTGGCCTTAACCCGACCCATCACCCAGGAAGAGGTCGACCAAGCAGTCAAGGCCATGCCTGCAGGCAAAGCCCCAGGCCCGGACGGGTTCACCACGAATTTCTTTCACCATTGCTGGTTTCTGATTGGAAAAGAAGTATGGGAAGTAGTAGAGGAGTCGCGAACATCGGGTCTGGTATTGCCATCTCTCAATGCCACCTTCCTCATGCTTATTCTAAAAGAAGAACGAGTCACTAATCCCAATCACTTCCGGCCTATATCCCTCTGCAACGTCATCTACAAAATTATCACTAAGGTCATCGCCACCAGGCTCAAACCCATCCTGCCCTTCGTCATCTCCCAGGAGTAGTCCGGGTACGTTGAAGGGCGAAAAATCATGGACAACGTCATCTTGGCTCATGAGATTATACACTCTCTCAAAACTTCAAGAACTCCAGGTATGCTTATAAAACTTGATCTCTCTAAAGATTTTGACAGAGCCAGCTGGCAGTACATAAGGGTTGTCCTAGATTCCTTTGGGTTTGATCAGAAATGGACAGGTTGGATTTTAAATCTTCTCTCCTCAACCTTCTTCTCCATTCTCATCAATGGTGTTCCTTCTAAACCCTTTGCGCCCTCTAGAGGAATCAGACAGGGAGACCCCCTCTCCCCTTTTCTCTTCATTCTCCTAGCGGAGGGCCTTGGACGCTATCTCAAAGCCACAGTCGTTGAAGGCTCCCTCAAGGGCCTACCGTTGCACAACCTCCAACCTGCTCTTTCCCATAGCCAATTTGTAGACGATACCCTCCTTCTGAACTCGCCCTCGGCCGAGGAAGCCACCAAGCTCCGCTCTATTCTTTCTGATTTCTCCGAAGCCTCTGGCATGACCCTCAACCTTGATAAATCCAAGCTTTATTTCTTCAACACCCCTGCACCTGTGCAACGGCATATCTCCAGACTCTTAGGCATACCCAAGAGCTCCCTTCCGTCCAAGTATCTAGGCGTACCTCTAACCGGTGCAGCGACCTCCTCCATTTCCTGGGACAACCTCCTTCTCTCCATCTCCAATAGATTGTGCAATTGGGCCTTCAGACCCCTCAATTTAGCCTCTTGTTTGGTTCTTCTTAAGTCTGTCTTGAAGGCGCTGCCTACTTACCTCTTTACGGCCCTGGCAGCCCCAAAGAAAGTCATCAAAGCTATTAGAACTCTGCAAAGAAACTTCCTCTGGCAGGGTCTTCAACCCAAAAAGAAATGGGCTCTAGTCAACTGGGACAGGCTCTGCATGCCCAAACTTCAAGGAGGGTTGGGGCTCCGAGACCCGGGAAAACTAAACCAAGTAATGGGAGCCAAAATATGGTGGAGATGGCTGAAAAATCCTGCAGCAGCATGGGCACAATTGTGGCAACGCAAGTACGCCCCTCTCACACCGGAAGACCAGCTAATCAGAAACAACAACTGCATACAGGGCTCCAACATATGGAACACTGCCTGGAAAAATCGCGCTCTGGTTCAGAACCACACTTTTTGGGAAATACAAGATGGTGGCAGTGCCCTCTTCTGGAAAGATGCATGGCAGCAGCTCAAACCACTGGACTCACTGGAGGAATTAAATGAACTTAAAACAGCTCTCCACCAGCACACCCCTCAAAAAGTCAAAGATTTCTGGGCAGCACATGTCACGCAGCAGCAATGCCGTCGCTGGAAAATCTCGCATCAAGAGCTCGGTGTCCCAGGAAATCTCGATCTGCAGCACTGGCAAGCCCAAGCCTCCAACAGGAAAATCCGATATAGAGAAGGGTTGGACATCCTGCATTGCGGGTACACCCCAGCTGGGGTCTTCACCATCAAGGAAGCTTACTCTCTGCAAACGAACCAACAGGAACCAGAAACAGAGCAGATCTGGAGTAAGGTTTGGAATCCAGTTCTTTGGCCCAAAATCTCTAATTTTCTTTGGCTGGTGGCGCACAATAGAACCCTGACATGGGACAACTTTCGTAAGAGAGGCCTTATAGGACCCTCCTGCTGTGTACTCTGCCTACAAGCGGAGGAAACCAAGGAGCACCTCTTCAATGCATGCTCCTACAACCAACAGATCTGGGACTATGGAGCGCAAATCATGCGCAAATCTAGCCGAAATCGAAGCTGCATCAATGGCACAATTGAAAACTGGGACAACATATCCTTCAACAATCCCATTTTAAACTGCATCTGGACTCTGTTACCAGGATTCACACTCTGGAAAATCTGGAAGGAGTGAAACAAGAGAATATTCCATTCCCTTTCCTGTCCACCAGAAGTTACTTGGGCAAAAATCAAATCCCTAATCAACGAAACTGTCCAAAGCAAGCCTTGGACTGAAGCAGATCAGCATGGCAGTCCCGTGGAACTCAGCATTCTTCAACATTGGCAGGCCACAACCAGCATCTAGCATCAGCAAAACCGCCACAGGGATCTACCTACTAGTCCCACCATCTGGTCCCCCCCTCCAAAGAATTTCATCAAAGTCAACTTTGATGGGGCTTCCAGAGGCAACCCGGGCCTGGGAGGTTATGGGGAAGTGATAAGGAATTCGGCAGGGGAAATCCTCGATATGGAGGCAGGCTACCTCGGCGATACAACCAACAATGTGGCTGAGCTGACAGGGCTCCTCCGAGGACTCCAAAGAGCCATAGCTAAAGGACATCACAAGATTCTTCTAGAGGGAGACTCCCAAGTGATCATCAGGCTAGCTACCAAAATACTCCATGGAAGCAGCCCAGACAAGCTCTCACCAAGCTGGAGACTCCACAGCTTGTTAGCTGACTTCACTCTCCACCTTCAACCGCACTACAACATCATCACTTCACATGTAAAATGCGAATCAAACAAAGTTGCGGATCACCTGGCAATTGAGGCAGTGGACACGGGCGAGGAACTCATATGATGGGAAGGCCAAGGCTCACCAGGCTCAGAGGTTTTTGCACGATGCCAAGCTCTCGCCACCAAAGACATTCACTTCCCGGATGGGGTGATAGGGCGGCTTAGGGGACCACGTGGAGGCGAGCGGGGAAGTGGCGGCACGGAGCTAACTAGCTCGCACCAAAGGCACATTAATTCGGTATGAATTCACACCAGCGCATTCATAGACGGAGCCTACCCGCACAAGGGGGAGGTACCCGCACTGAGTTTCAACCATTAATGCCGGGAGAGATGGCGATGATTATTACAATCGGTATAGTGCTCGGGCTTATTGTTAGCAAGGTCATTCCAGGTTGCAGGGAGCTCTCGGGACACTCTGTCTCACATCAGCATTGGACTCACCACCAGTTTTCTCGCGACCTGCTGACAAGGCCGCTCTGCCTCTTCGCACTACCTTGCTGCTTCGCTATGCCACGACTCAGGGGGACACCTCGTCGAGGAGCGGCTTGGCATGTGGAAAAATTGCGAAGAAAGCGACAGGAGACCTTTGAAAAAGCTATGGCAGTGGTTTCCAGGAGAAGAAGAATGAGGGGAATGGCATTTGTCATGGAGGAGATCCCGGGAAAAGAACAGGACAACCCCCCTGTGTTTATCTCGTTTACGGTCCCTAAATACCGGAACCCATGCTCGCAATTTGGCCGGGATAGCGCTATAGCAGAGACAAGCGGGAAGCGCAACTATGGCGACAGTGACAAAGAAGAACCTTACCCTCCCTGCTTTGTGGTGGAGGAACCTCCTCCTGCACCCACCAGGCCCGACCCGGGAGACAACAGGAATGAAGCGAACGCGGACACCAACCCAGCCCAGCCACCCCCAGCAGTCGGGGATTACCTCAGTCTCATCTTTGAGGTACGCCACCTCTTGGAGGATCTGGTCTTTCGCACTGGGCGAATGGAGCAAAGGATGGACCTGTTTTTCGCTGTGCATTCAAGAGCCACGCAGAAGAAACGGTGTCCAACGTGTGCCAGACCATACGCCTTTCCTGCGCGATGGAGGCATACCGAAGCTGCTGACATTCACATGGACTCCAAGGTCACATGATGCTCCGACCCAAACTTTGTTTCTGGTTTTGTTTTGACAGTCTATGCATGGGGAAAATTAGCTCTCTTTATGTTCTAGATTTAGGCGCAGACATTAGTATTATGGTGCAATCTGCTACTCCCGGTTTCCTGCGGGCGGGAGATAGCAATGTTAATTTTGTTAATTTTGCCACGTTTTTTCTGCAATGTACCTATGAAGACATGTGGAGAGGGAGGTCCAGCTGCCTCGGTTTCCTGTTAAGGCGGGGCAGCTGGCATCCCCAACAGTGCTGTATTGTGTCTATGTCAATATAAAAGGTTCCAACTCTTTTTTACTTAAAAAAATAAAATAAAATTCACGTAAAATGAAAGTCAAATTTGATAATCATTTACATGTTCTATGGCTGACCCTTTTCCACAATCATCCTGCCACATTATAATATAATTAGAACCCCCAAATATTTAAAAAATTGTTAATGATAACAAAAAAGTTGATTTCCACCCAAATAAAATCAACCTCAATGATCAACCTCCCACATTATTATAAAATTGGGACCGTGAAATATTTAAAACAATGTTAAAGATAAATAAACTATAATGCAATAAGTAGAGGTTGCTTAAAGAGGTGTTGCATAAGTACCCACACACTATTAGTCTATGTTTCCATTCGATTAAAATGGGAATCCATTAATAACTCTTCCCTAGGAGCTATACTTTTTATTGAGCATAGGACTACCTGATTCTCTTCACGTCCCTCATATATGAAATTCGGTTGCTTGTTTGTTGTCCCGGTTTGTGTGTTGTTTATAAACCCTGCGATATTTCCAGAAGCTTTAGGACTTCCATCAATATAGATAGTCTCTCCCTTATTTTTATCCTTGTTTATTAGTTGTATATAATATGCAGCGAGTGCATATCTCTTCATACTTCGCATGTACTGGACCAGCCACATCCAATCATTATAATTGTAACACGGTCTGACATAGTCCATCAATTCAGTTACTGTATTGTATTTTACAGTTATTTCATCCATGTAAAATAGCCCCAGGCCATGTAAGGAGAATGGTACAATGTGATATGTCCTATTGTTGAAAATGAATTCAACCTTTATAGGAGGCAATTCCTTAGGTACCCATTGTTTCACCAGATTCTTATACCTAAATGGCGCCTCTATGTCTCCTATGCTCTCATCATCATAAGAGCATGATCCTCCTTCGGAAAGAAAAAATTCCATGCGTCTACAAAATTTTCTTCGGACTTTTTCACCTATGGTCCTTGTTTGTGTATCATATCTACTAGATGCAGTCACATTTCCCTCTATTTGTCCTAGTCTTTCCTCACTCGATGAAGAAATATCTGACTAGTACCTATTTGGTTGTACCTTTAGTTGCATGTGCATGAGTTGTTAGTGAGTAGTCCATCCTCATCCTAGTTCCAATTTTTGAACTTTTTTTTCTATATTCAAAGTTCTAAATAATTTTTTTATATCTTTAGATTTGGATGCACAATTAGAGGGTGAAATTACCAATATTAGTAGGGGCATTCATGCATGAAGTGGATTCCCAACTTAGTGAAGGGTATGAATCTCTAGGTGGGTGCACCTTAATTCGACTTGCTTATCCATGGAAGCAATATGCACTACGGTTAGATTTCACACTATGGAATAGTGGGCAACCACCCAATGTAATGTGATATCCCTCTTGATTTTGGACATATTAAGGAAAAATATAAAGTCTACTATAGATAGAGGTTGTCTTTCTGCTATAGGAGCAATCCAAATGCTAGTTAATATGGATAAGCAACAAGAAGTTTCAGATTTTCCATTTGTTGTTGAGTTCACGTTCGATGATTTCCTTGATATTGCCTTATAATTGGCATGCTAACAAGAAACAACAATAGTTGTTGGAATAATTTTATCTGAGCTTAGGTCAATATTAGATAGTGTTGTACCAAGAAAAGGAAATGATGGTGAATGGTGGCACTCTCTTTTTGAAATATTTCTGGGTGCATTGGAAGATGAAGGATAAAGAGATTTGAACAATGGTTGATGTCAAACACAGTGGATTCTTCCAATTCTGATGAGGTGAAAAAATTATAGTTAGATGTTGCTGAGGGTATTTCATAAATGAAGCAAAGGTTGTGTATTTGTGTATTTAAATGATCTAAATGATTTTGGAGATGTATGCATGAAAAAATACATGTATCCTCTCATTCTTGCATGGGTAGCCATGTATGTTCAGAAAAATATACCTTCTTCACCATGGAGGAAGAAAATAATTTGGTAGAGGAATCCAAAAATTTTGCAGGGCATGATGGTCCCCATGACTGTAAAATGAGAAACCACACTTGTGGGGAAGCTTGTGAATTTTTTAAGAATTCATCCAGCTGTAATAAGTCGTGTGATCCATATTTTATGAGAAGAAAGAAATGAATACAAATTATTAACCAATTATTAGCACAAAATAATAGAGATATAGTAAAACTGGTTTTCTATTCAATAATGAAATAAGATGAAACTGTAAAATGCAGCGGAAACAAGCTTGCTGGAATGGTGGCGGCTTATCTCTGAGAAGGGATGTGACGACTGTGCTCATTNAACCCTAGGAGATGAAGCGCCAAAAGTCATGTGGGCCCCATTTGGGTAAGTTAGTACATCAACTTCTCGGGGTCGTAACTTTTGCATACGATCTCCGTTTTAGGTGTGTGATAGCCCATTGGAAAGGTATCATTGGGGGGATTAATTTTGGGGGCCCAATCATGCATTCATCTATTATTGAGGAGCTATATCCTGAAAATCCTTCATTTAGGCCCTCAAAATGGCCCCTGAAATTAAAACTGCTAAAAATAGTAAATTGCCAAAATTGTCAGAAAACTATCTTGAGCTAGTTGGAAAAGGTGGGTGGCCACTGATATCCATATGGATCAATCCTCCCTCCTTAGGAAGTAATGGTCTCCATTGCGTTGAGGTCCCCCATTAGATGAGGAAATTTCTGCTGATTTTGGCCCCTGGTGAGCCACTTGCCTTGGTGAGGAGCTGCCCTGCTTTGACGACTCGATAAAGTTGGATCCTTTGTTGTCAAGTGCCCTTGATCTTTGTGTCCAGAATATGATCATTGGATGCCTGTTGTATGCAGTTGGGGTTGAGTTCTGTTAGTGTTAGCTGTTCTGCTACTTCTGAGGTGTCCAATAATGGTGGGAAATAAGGGCGAAGAAGATCCACGTTGAACACTGGGTGCAAGCCAAGGAAAGGAGGAATGTTGAGCTCAAAATCATTATCCCCCACAGCCTTGGTGATAGTTTATGGCCCATAACAGAGTGGGAAAAGCTTCTGATGGGGTCCTATAAGGCGTTCTTTCTACAAGTGCAACCAAACTTTGTCGCCCACCTAGAACTTATGTGGCACCCGATGTTGATCATGGCATTGTTTGTACTTGTCATCGGACTTCCGTAGGATATCCTGAACCTGTTGGTGGATACGTTGGATCCGCTCAATGAACTAGGTGGCTTTGTCAGCTTCAATTGGAGCAGGAGATGAGTCGATCGAGGTGACTGCAAGGGGATGTGCAACATCTATGGGACCCAATGGTTGGAATCCCAACCCCACCTGAAAGGGGTTGTGGCCGGTTGAGCTATGCAGGGCTCGATTGTAGCTATGTTAGACATAGGGAAGGCTCTCATCCCATGTGCGAGAGTTCTTTTAATTATACATGTGAAGGATATGCACAATCATTCGATTTACAACCTCGGTTTGGCCATCTATCTGGGGGTGGAAGGTTGTGGATTTGGTGAGCTTGGTGTCCAACAATGACTAGAGGCTCAACCAAAATGTGCTGAGAAATCTACTATCTCAATCTGAGACAATGGTTTGTGGGATTCCAAAATGTACCCAGACTCGTTCAATAAAGAGCTTGGGAGTGGCCTCTATTGTGATGCTCTTCTTGCAGGCAACCGGAATCACCATCTTAGAAAAGTGATCAACAACCACAAAAACACAGTCATTTCCCCACTTGGTGGATGGGAGGTCCGACATGTAATCCATTGAGATGGATTCCCATGGCCTGTCAGGAGTAGGAAGAGGGGTGTACAGGCCTTGTTTCTTAGTGGTCGGTTTGGCAATAGCTTAGGCAGTGCAGGACTTGATATACTTGTTGAACTCTTGTCGAAGTTTCAGCCAGTAGAAATGTTTCTGTAGCATCGCCACTGTCTTTTCGATGCTGAAGTGTCCTGCCACCTGACTGTAGTGGGCTTCCCGGATCAACTTCGCTCGCTCACTTGATGGAACACAGATATGGCCCAGATGACACAACAACCCATCTTGAAGATGGAAATTATCGACAACTGCATTTGCACCCAACATTTGGTAGGTGGTGGAGAAGTCAGGGTCTGTCTCATAGAGTTGGGGCCATCCAAATGTCTCATGGCCACAAGAGTCTAGCACTGTGGTGAGTGCCGCGACTAGAAGTCTGCTAAGGTAATCAGTGACATGATTGATGCTTCTTGTTTTATACTTGATGTTGAGGTGGAATTGCTGCAAGTATGTGGACCACTTTTGATGGCGGTCATTCTACGATTTTCCTTGTGTCTGCATGAACTGCAATGGCTTATGATCATTGTGAGTGACTATCTCCTTCCCAAGAATGTAATGTCTCCACTGGCAACAGGCTTGCACAATGGAGTACATTTCTTTGTCGTAAGTAGGGTACTTACGAACAGTATCTGATAGTGTCTCACTATGATAGGCCACATGGTGGCTGTGATGAGCGAGAATGATGCCCACAACATAGTCTGAAGCATCTGTTTCAATCTCAAAGGGATGTTGCAGGTCTGGTAGTGAAGGTACTGGGGCTGAGCAAAAGCATTTCTTCAAATCATCGAACTCTTGTTGTTGGGATTGGCCCCACGCAAATTTTTCCTTACCACCACCCCTGTTTATTTGGCTGAGGGCCCATGCAATATGGAAGAATCCCAACATGAACTTGCCATAGAAATTGGCAAGGCCCAAGAAGCTTCGGAGCTCAGTGAGTGTTGTTGGGGCTAGCCAGTCATGGATGAATTGGATCTTGGCTAGATCCACATGTACGCCATGCTGATCAATGATGTAGCCCAGGTAATGGACCCTGTCCATGCCTAAGGAGTATTTTTCCAAGTTGGCGTATAGCTTGTGCTATCGCAAGGTGTGCAAAACATGTTGAATATGCTGCTAGTGCTTGATCCAAGTCTTGTTGTAAATTAGAATGTCATCCAGATACACCACTACAAAATTATTGGTGAATGGTCGCAAGATATTGTCCATCATCCTCATGAAAGTGGCTGGAGCATTTGTCAAACCAAAGGGCATGACCAACCATTCAAAAAGGCCTTCCTTTGACTTGAAGGCGGTCTTCCATACATCTGTATATTCTATCGAGACCTAGTGGTAGCCAGACTTCAGATCAATCTTACTGAAGTATTTGGCCCCCGTGAGTTTATCAAGGAGGTCATCGATTCGGGGAATTGGGGACCAGTTTATGATTGTGATTTTATTCAGAGACTAATAATCAATATAGAGTCGCTAGGTTCCATCTTTCTTTTGTAATATCATGATTGGGCTCTCACAAGGTGATGAGATGGGGCGAATGTGTCCCTTGTGGAGCAGTTCTTGGATCTGTCACTTGATCTTCTCATTCTCTAACAAAGAGCGATGATAGACAGGCCATATGGGAATCAGTGCGCCGAGGGTTAGATCGATGGGTTGCTTGACCTGGGAGTGCAGAGGGACCCCTGTAGGTGAGGAGAAGATATCTGAGTATTCTTCCATGATCTTATCTACTTGCTTCTGCTGTGTGGAGAGGTTGGACACAGAGACCCTAGATGTGGATATGATCTTTTGATTATTCTGAGAGTGAATCACGAAGAAGAAAAACTTCCATGTTTGAGAGATGACCTTCCGACATTGCTTAGCAGAGATCAAGGAAATAACACTAGGTGGGACTGCCTCGGGTATCCTGTACAATTTCCTTTTCAAAGTAATAATAACACTACGAGGCCTAGACTCATATACATCATGACATTTCCATAAAAAAGGTTGGCCCAAAATAACATCACAAACTTCGAGAGGAGAAACATCACACAATACCTTGTCTTTGAAGGGCTTGATTTCGTACGATAGTTAGCCCTATTGGTTGACACAAAGATTGCTTCCTTGGTGGAGCCATCCAATGGTGTAGGGTTGTGGGTGCGGCATTGTTGGTAGGGCCAGTTGCTTGATGACCTCTGCTAAGATTTGGTTCTTCTAGCTACCACTATCAACAATGAAGTGTAGTGGGGTGCCTTTTACCCACATTTGTGAATGGAAGAGGCACTCTCCTTATTCTGGCTCATCTGGTTCACTAGGTTGGAGCTTGGTTGTAGCAATGATGGCACTAGGTTCTGCGTCAATGATACATATTCCACTTTCTGGTTCTAGCTCAGAGTTGGAATCTACATCTGATTCAAAGGCTTTCACTTCTGCCACCAACGACTGTTTCGAGTGACAGTCAGCAGTGTTATGCCAAGGGCTCTTATGGAAGTCACACCACTTCTCGGTATCTTTCTTTGTCTTTCTACTGTCCTTCTTTGCTTGCAGCTTGGACTGGTAGTCCTGATACTGTCCATCTTTGCTCTTTCCTTTGTTTTGTGGGTTGGGGCCACCCTTTCTTGGCTTTTGTTGTGAGGGGTTCCCAGGCCCAAATTTCCATGTCTTTTGTTTGAGCTTCTGCTCGATTTTGGTGGCATATCGGTAGGCCGCGCCCAAGGATGATATGTCCAGAAATTCCATTTCAGTATGGATGTATCTATGCAGAGCACCACGATACTTGAGCACCATATTTCACTCTGAATCTTTGATACCTGTCTTGGTGCACAAGGTATGGAAGATATTTATGAAATCTGGCACTGCTTGGTCTCTTTCTTGCCGCAGTGTGGTCCATTTTGTATATAGGTCATCGTAACTTCCGACAGGGTAGTATTGTTCCCTCATTAACATCCCTGAAAGATTCCCAGGTGGCCATGACTGAAAATAATGAGGTTTCCTCTATTTTCTGTTGCTCATAGAAGGTTTCCCACCAATATTTGACATGGGGAACGACTTTGAGGAGCACAAAAGTAATCTTTTCTCTATTCAAGAAGTTATGGATAGAAAAATACCCTTATAAAAGATTCAACCAGTTGTCTATAGCATCTGTGTCTATCTAACCTTCAAATATAGGAATATCGAAGTTTATTTGTACCTTGAAGGGGGTGGAACCTCCGTTTGAAGAAGATGCGTCGTCTGTTGGTAGCTGCTGAAGGATTTGCGCGAAACTATCCATCATATCGTTCCTCTATTGTGTGAGAGATTCCTCAATCAACAATTTGAAAGGATCTCTTGTCTCGTCATCTTTCTTTTCTCCTGCCATGAGAGGTCACTTGGGCGTGCGAGAGATTTTGTCCTCAAAAGAAACAATCTAAAGACCCAACTCTTTGTACTCTAACCTCGTTGGGGACATGCATTAAGAAGACAAGGAGTAGACCGCTCTAATACCATTGATCCGGATTTTATAAGCAGAACGAAATGAATACAGATTATTAACAGATTCTTAGCACAAATAAATAGAGATACAGTAAAACTAGTTTTCTATTCAATAATGAAATAAGCTGAAACTGTAAAATGCAGCAGAAACAAGCTTGCTGGAATGGTGGTGGCTTATCTCTGAGAAGAGATGTGACGGTTGCGCTCATTCGTAAGAAAAACATTAAAATGAGGCTCTAAAGGAATTTTTACAATAAAAAAGAATGCCAAAAACCCTAGACATCCAAAAACCTAGCCCTATGAGATGAAGTGCCAAAAGTCACATGGGCCCCGTTTGGGTGAGTTAGTACATCAACTTCCCGGGGTCGTAACTTTTGCATACGATCTCCATTTTAGGCATGTGATAGCCCGTTGGAAAGGTATCATCGAGGGGATTCATTTTGGGGGATCAATTATTAATTTAACTATCATTTGGGATCTCAATCCTAAAAAAAATTCATTTAGGCCCTCAAATGGCCCCGGAAGTTAAAACTACTAAAAAATAGTAAATTGCCAAAATTGTCAGAAAATTGTCTTGAGCTAGTTGGAAAAGGTGGGTGGCCACTGATATCCATCTGGATCATGGTGTTCTATCCATATTGGGCATAAGAATCCACACAAGTGCAGTTCTCCTCAACATATTTTCATGAAATGTTTTTCTCTTCCCATTTTCAAAAATTTGGTGTGATTTCCCAATTGATTTTGGGGGTTGTGATAGGCATGCTTGCATGTGGTCACAAGGACCCTTTTCACGAGATCAATCTTGATGTAGAACATATAATATGTTTGAATGAGCATGTTTTCTTTGACAAATGCAAGGTTCCTGGAATATGTGATATTTTTACTGAATTAGTTCACCAAACAAAGCAGTTCCTAGGGAATATAGGGTATTTCGAGTATGAGATTAGATAGTGTTGTTCCAAGAAAAGGAAATGATGGGGAATGGTGGCACTCTCTTTTTGAAATATTTTTTGTTGCATTATCTTATCGAAGGAAAAGTGTGTTCAATAGTGGTTGATGTCAAAGACTGGATTTTTCTAGTTCTGATGAGGTGCAATAATTACAGTTAAAGGTTGTTGTCGGTATTGCAGAAATTAACCAAAGGTTTTCTGTTTGAGAATGTAAGTGATCTAAATGGATTTGGATATGTATGCATGAAAAAATCCATGACTCCTCTCATTATTGCATGGGTATCCATGTATGCTCATAAAAATGTACCTTCTACACGATGGAGGAAGTAAAGAATTCAATTGAGGAATGCAAATAACTGGCAAGGAATGAAGGTCCCCATGATTGTAAAATGAGAAACCACACATGTTGGGAAGCTTGTGACTTTTTTAAAAAGTCATCTAACTATAATAAGTTTACCAAATTAGTTCACCAAACAAAGAACTTCCTAGGGAGTAGAGGGTATCTCAATTATGATGATGTATCAGAGTAGAAAGCTATACAAAAGGATTGTTGTGTCTCAATACGATCCTTTAAGAGGAGCCATGAAGGACCCCATGTTCATACAACTAAGAGGGATGCTATAGATTATTGTGAGACAAGATGTCACTCTTGTGACTATTTTTTCCAATTTAGTATTGACAAACCATGTTTGCATAACACGGTGCATGGTAATATGAGAAATTCTAAATTTATTTCATAAACAAAGGAGATTGATATTGATGGAAAAAAATATGCATGGGGAAATACAAGGCTGGCAGAAATGTGCAATATGCATTGTAAAAAACTTTAAAAACTTGCATCATATTGTCATTCATGTGTAACATGAATTTCATTTGGACAAAGAGATAGAAGTAGTCTTTGACCACTTATAGAATGGGATCATCCTTTTTAAGCAGGACAAGGACTGGAATATCTCCAAGGGAATTATATATATTTCTATCAAGGAAATGGACAATTCTTATGTGGACAATTTTGCATGGAGGAATTTCTCTCGGACCTCTTCATGAAAGATTGTGAATATATGGTGCATGTACAAATATGTGAGATGTGGGTTTATGATAATATTTTTAATTCTCCAATCACATTGCTTGTTTTCATTAAATGGAGCTTTATCGATCATGACCTTGTGTAAACCATTCCATTTGGTGTTTGTTTCACTAAGTGTAAAGAACAATATTGGATAATTATAAGATGTAAGTTAGGTATGAGCTACTTTGTAACATCCCGCTCTGGCGCACTGAGCGAAATTATTCTTTGAGGACACTTGGTCGCAAGTGATCCAGATTATTATGTTATTAAAACATTTGATTTTGATTATGAGACGTTATGGGTTGATGACATGTTGTTTTAATGCATTGACATAGATAGTTGCTATTGACTTGGTTTTACTGAGTGTGTAGGATTTTGGACCTCGAGGATGCAGAGGCATCGATGGAACCCCTTGGACTCTAGATTGAGCCGGGGAGTGTACCATTGGAGTTTGATTGTTTTATTGTGATATTAGTGCATCTGATTAGATGATATGATATGGATATATTCTGACATGATTCGTTGATGATGCGGGCTAACGATAGCTTGCTGACCAGACTCACATGTGGAGTAAAGGGGTCACGCACGACTACGAGAGATGTTGAGGGAGAGATGTGGACAATAGCCCTACCATAGCCTACTATCACTCCCACCATGGCTTGAACTGTAGGTTAATGTTTACCTAGTTCGAGAGGACCCATGATGTCGTGACGACAGACTGCAACAGTCACTCACGATGATTCTAAGGGGCGTGCAATAAGGTGGGTGCCTTATTCCTTAGAGGCCCTTAGTCTCCCACAAGTTCACTTGGCGGAGTATTGACTCTAGGGGTTTTTTGTGTCTACCAAGTCTGTCAATAGGTGAGTGGCACCCTTGGAGCATGTGGTGCATCCTGAAGGGCATGTCATGCAAGAAAAATGGAAAGAGGAGCGTGGCACCCTTGGAGCACGTAGTGCGTCCTGAAGGGCATGTTGCGTTGTTGATAATAAATGAATGAACCTAGATGGCCTTAGGAAGAATAACATGTTAAGAATTTTTAAAAACAAATTCCCTAATAAAATGTCGCCCAGTACAAAAATTTAAGGTCTAAGTCTAAATTATGCTAGTGGTAAAATTTTATCTATCTATTTTAAAAAAATAACAAAAATAAAAACAACATAAATAATAATTATACTTTTCGTTAAATCTTGTAATAATAAAGGGCTAAGCAATTTAAATGATTCATAAAAGTCTGTTAGGGTAAAATTTAAAAAAAAATGGAAATAATTGTTTTATTATTTATGATAATTTAAAATTATTAACTAAAAAGTGAAAAAGGAAAAAAGGGGTTAATTTCTACACCTTCCAATTTGAGTCCTGAATGAAAAGAGGAAAGACAAAAATCTAAAATATTTAGGAAGCTAGGAAAACAGGGAAACATAAGAAGAAAAGGGAAACCCAAGGGAAAAAGCAGAGAGTCAAACTTTGTAAAGTATCTACCATTAAGAACTTTCTAATTTAACACTGAACTAGCAAATTGATAATGGGGAAAGTCATTAAAACCTGTAAGAGAATTTGGGGACACCTAGGAGTGACTCTAGCTGGGTGAGGGAAATAAGGGAAATTAATTAATTAAAGAAATTAATTTGTGGAGGAATGAAGGGGATGGTTGACACTTGTATGGGGAGGATTTTTTAGGATTTAATTTTTAAAAACTTAATTAAATGAGATTTTAGGAAAGTAAGGGACTTTGAAACTCTATATAATGAAGGGAGGAGAAGGATGAAGGATCTTTTCTATTTGCATAATGTTATGTTGCATAAATATCTACTTGACTGACTTAGCTTGTGGGAGTTGGGATACCCAGCTCAGTGAGGAGTGGTAGCTTAGCTTTGCGAGGCAAGCTGGGAGCTAGCTGAATCTCTGGATAGTGTGTGTGGCCCCTTTGCGGCTCGGGGGGATAAGGGGGAAGAAGAGTACCCCTAGCATTGACTAGGAGGTAGCGGTGAAGTCTCGCCAGTCCACAAGCGGGAGTTGCACAGAGCACGCAAGACGTCACTCAGAGCGGACGATCAGGCAACGATACGCTCTCTTGATTTTTGTATGGTAGATTGTTGTAGGATTTATGCTTGGATCTGCATGTTTAATGGAGTAAGTAAACTAATTGTCTAGATTGATGACTGGATTTCTTTCATAGCCTAACTCGATGATTGATTGACTCACATGGCCTTCGTTTCGTCGCATGTCTTGACCTCCTTGTGGTGTTTGATTTTGGCCATTGTGGTGGTTTTGCCTATCATCCCTAGCTCATCAGTCCTCACCTGGGCAGTCGGCCAGAAGCCTGATCTACGGTCGTCTCTTCGGCATTAATGGACCTATGGATATCAATGCCTTGCCTTTTTATGCGAGGATAATGAGCAAAGGATGAACCTATAAGCCATCTACCTCCGTTGTTGTCCTTGGATGATTTGATCCTTCCGGTTCTCTTACTATTGTCTGCAATTTGTATTGGTATTATGGAACTGGAAAAACAAATTGATTCATGTCTGCATTTTGTATTTGTATTTTGGCAATGGAAAAATGAATTGACTCATTTCTACAATTTGTATTGGTATTCTGGCAATGGAAAAATGAATTGATTCATGTCTTCATTTTGTATTTGTATTCTAGCAATGGAAAAACGAATTGATTCATGTCTGCATTTTGTATTGGTATTTTGGCAATGGAAAAATGAATTGATTCATGTCTACATTTTGTATTTGTATTATGGCAATGGAAAAACAAATTGATTCATGTATGCATTTTGTATTGGTATCCGGGCAACGGAAAAATGAATTGATTCATGTATGCATTTGGTATTGGTATCCTAGAAATAGAAAAACTTTTTTTCTTTTAAATGTTTCCAGAGATTGTCATTTTAAATGCCCACGTTTTTCTTTCAAATGAGACAGAGATTGTCGTTTAAAATTGCCCATGTTTTTTCTTTCAAATGAGACTAAGTTCGTTGTTTTAAATGCCCACGTTTTGCCTTCAAATGATACCAAGATTGCTATTTTAATTGCCCATGTTTTTTCTTTCAAATGAGACTGAGTTTACTGTTTAAATGCCCACGTTTTTTCTTTCAAATGAGACTGAGTTTGTTGTTTTAAATGCCCACGTTTTTCCTTCAAATGAGACCGATATTGTTGGTTTAATTGCCCACGTTTTTTCTTTCATATGAGACTGAGTTTACTATTTTAAATGCCCACGTTTTTGCTTTCAAATGAGATTGAGTTTGCTCTTTTAAATGCCCATGTTTTTGCTTTCAAATGAGACTGAGTTTGCTATTTTGAATGCCCATGTTTTTTCTTTCAAATCAGACTAAGAATTTCATTTTAAATGCCCATGTTTTTTCTTTCAAACGATGGAATGAGTTGCTATAGAAATCACCCATGAATTTAGCCTCTTAAATTTTAAATTCACTTGCCGGAATGACCACGGTTTTGGTAAATAAAAATTGACTGTGTGCATGTTGAATTCACCCACTCTTTTTTTTGTTATTCAATTCATAACTGACTTGCAGTAATGACCATGATTTCGCCTTCAAACTATGATTGTGTTTTCCCTTGAGTGATGGAATACGTTGATGTTGATTGGATACATTTTCCTTTAATTGTTGAGTTGTTGTCGACTGGGCACGATTGGCCACCATGTGGGCACTGCGTTTTTGCTAATTTTACCACAGCGAATTAAATGGATAACAGTTAGTTAAATGCCTTACTATTGCTAGATTCATTGTTATGTAATGGTCATATTAATTTCCAGAACAATTGCTACAACAATTTAAATGGCTAGCAGATTCATTCTTTGGATTAAATGGCACAGTGAGTTAAATGTTAACTAACACCTTAAATGCCTTGCTATTGTTGTATTACTTGTTATGACAACAGTCATGTAAACTACCTTGTTAGTGCTCTTTTAATTGTCGTGTTAATGGTCATGTAATTGGCTTGTTATTTCTATATTAATTGTTAAGTAACCGCTATGTTAATTTCCTCGATAAATTGCTCCAACCCTGCTAATAGTTAGTAGTTTCCTTCTAATATTATTAGACAGATAGTATTGTTAGTTTTGTCAATATAACTAGACTACATTCTGAGATGTAATTGTTCATAAGTGTTATATGATAGTATTCTACTTTAAGATTGTAAATGTTGTTATTTAAGTTAATGTCTAGTTGGGTGGAGAATTTGGATTAACATAGACTTGACTGATTAGGTTGTGTTAAAGATTAAAATTTGATTGGTAAGTAAGGAATGGATTGCAAATTTTAGAATCGCTGGATTGAATTTTAATTAAGGATAGAGGGCATTTATAGTTATGGTTTTAGTATTGACCTCTTAGATTTGTAAAATTAATTGTATTAATGTTTATTTAGCGGACGTATTATTGTCTAATTGTAACTTGACGTGCCCCATTATAATGGAACCCTTGTTAAAATTGAATGTAATCATAGACCAGTTAGGTTGGGTGGTTGGTGGGGGCAGGGACGATGTCATGTGGGCTGGCATCACCCCTTGTCTTCATCCTCTTGTGTCTCGTCAACCTTTGTGTGGGGTAGGTATAGTCTCCCAGTCAGTATTTGGTTCCTATCTCATCGGAGTTTTCATGAGTCTTGGTCCCTTTTGTTTTGCGCCAAGTTTATTGACGCATCTATCACTCGGGGAATGACATGATTCTTGATGAGGGAATCATGGCATGCCCTAGGGGATAGCGGTGAATGAGATCTTGGCCATAGTAGGTTCTTTTGTGTGAGTGTTGATGAGCGTGAAAGTTGCTCTTGGCACAAGGGTCGAATGCCTTCAGGCGTTAGGTCTGCGTGCCTTGAGGTTCTAGTATTTGTTCGTCTAGGCCGTGATGTTGGGATGGGGGTGGTGTCCCTTAGCTTGTAGTCGTGGTCATGTTTGCGTTGGAAGGGTAGTCGTCCTCCTTGTTATTTTGTGCATGTTTGCCAGTTGTCTTGAGCTGGTGTTTGGTGTCATAGTAACTTGTTGCTTCGACTGTGCTAGCGTTCATCGTCAGTGGTTTGATTAAACTATTGTTGTCGTCTCTTTCTTGCCTCTTAACTCTTGAAAAAAAAAATTGAAAACAAAAAAAAACTGCTTCGCTTGTTGTCGCAACGATGGGGTCATTACATATTTGTTACCTCTTTATTCCCTTTTATTTTAATGGTATCCATATTTTGTATTGATCACATGAGGAATTACCCTGGAATTGATGCCATTAGCCACAAAATCAATCCTAAGGCCAACTAAGGAGAAAACAAACCACACACTAATTAATCTAGGAGTCAAGCATGAAAACAAACCTTCTCACAAAGAAGCGCTACTTTCTGATGGAGTCCAACATCACATGATCAATGCACAAAGGGGATGAGTTTCAACGGGTGGAAAAGTTATGTTGATAACCTACTTAACAAACTAACTCCTTGGTGAAAGTTACCTCACCGAGTAGTGGGAAACCCTCCAAGAAGTCTGAGTGAGTCTAGCCAATGTCGATCCCAGGTACAACACCACCTTCTCTATGTTGTCACCTTGTGTAGTAATTCTAAAAGATAATTGCCTCTATGGTACCACCTACTATACCAAAGCAGAGGGAAGACATTCGATATTCGACATCATGACCAACAAAGAAGGGTTGATTACTCTGTCGGCCCCAATGCAACCTCGTGCTTGACCCTTGTGTTAGAAGGGCTTCCCAAAGTTAGTGATATAGAAACTGGATTTTACTCCCTCACTCAAAGCTTTATGTTTTTTTAGCAGCTTTGGAAAGTTATTCTAAAAATCCTATTCCAAATCTTTACACCTAAGCTAAGATGGGTTTGAAGAGTCCTAGAAAATTTGCTAGATAAATTTTAATTAGCGCTTGATTTTAGGCTATTGTTACTCAAAGGAGAGGTCGTGAAACTAATGGAGTTACGAATCGACTCTTTAAATCATGCAAGAGGAAAATGAAATGCAAGAATTTCAACTTCGATGAAAACTAGCTATGGGAAAGAGAAAGAGGTTTTAAGCAAAGAAATAATTTCTTGATAAATTACTATGTGTGCACTGCTAATGAAAACAAGTATACCGTTTTAAAAATAAAGTATACTATGTGTGCACTGCTAAGAAATAATTTTTAAAATACCATGCAAATGCCACAGTTCACTAATTAGTACACCTATACAACATTGAAAAGAACAATGTAATAAAGAAAAAAAGATACAAATCATTGTTTCGTAAGAGGAATTCCACATAAGGATTTCAAATTTTTATGTGCTCTGGAAATTCTTAACCTTTCAAATACATAAGAGGTGTAAACATGGTGACCTTAATATGCAATAAATATGCGTTATTCAACCCATCTATGCTCCCTACTCGTAGACTATCCCTTACCCATCCCATCTCACGCCTTGAAAATTATGACTCTCATCCAAAACATCTATTCACTAATTTAAGACCCAATATAAATTGTTGAACATTCAATGTAAGCTCAATCTCAAGGAAGACTCCTAGAACTACACGCTACAAATTTTTGGTAGCAAATCTCAAGCTTTTTGGCAGTTTTTGGTAAGAAATTTCAAGTTTTTTGACAATTTTTACAACAGATATTAGGAGTGAATATCCACCATTTAATTCATTGATATCAATATCAAATACTTGAGATCAATTCTTTAATGACTAACTCTCTTCAAAAAATACTCAGTTTATATTATATAATGTGATGAAAAACTAAGTAGTCACATTAATGTGAATACACGGTCACCTGACATTCTCTAAGTCTTACACATATCCATGTAACCATTCTCTAATGCACCAACCAACAACATTATCATCTAACCTATGCACATGAAATCCCTTTAAGGATACTAATGCAGAGACTTGTGATAGGTAGTTTTCAACACTTATTTTCCTTATGTTGCATAACTCATATCATAGAATTATTTCTATATTAGATTAGGTTCTATAATATTATAGGTCCATAGAGTGCAAGTAAATTCAAGGACTTATGTTTAGTCTCTATAAGATATCCTTTGATCACCTTACAATGTGAGTAGAGCCCATATTGGAAATTTATTTCCTCCACTTCAACACCATGAGGATCAAGGGTCAAATGTCATGTGCCATATTGATGTTGCCATGCCAACATGATGATGTAAACAATTTAAGGTGCTAGGATAGGTGAACTAGTGAAATCCCGTGAGATGGCATGGATGACATCGACAAGGGGAAATGGAGAATAAAGTTGGCATTTCCAAGATATGGCACATGGAATTGACATAGGTAAAGGGACCCTTAGCTTATCAAAATTACTCTAAGTATTAATGCCTCAAAATCTACAAGAATTTAGTTGAATCTTATAATGTATTTTCAATCCAACTCTCCATGGGTATTTCCTTCTTCATGTTTTAAATTTCCTTATGTTTCATAACTCATATCATATAATTATTGCTATATTAGATTATGTTCTATAATATTATAGGTCCATAGAGTGCAAGTAAATTCAAGGACTTGTGTTTAGTCTCTATAAGATATCCTTTGACCACCTTACAATGTGAGTAGAGCCCATATTGGAAATTTATTTCCTCCACTTCAACACCATGAGGATCAAGGGTCAAATGTCATGTGCCATATTGATGTTGCCATGCCAACATGATGATGTAAACAATGTAAAGTGCTAGGATAGGTGAACTAGTGAAATCCCATGAGATGGCATGGATGACATCGACAAGGGGAAATGGAGAATAAAGTTGGCATTTCCAAGATATGGCAGATGGAATTGACATAGGTAAAGGGACCCTTAGTTTATCAAAATTACTCTAAGTATTAATGCCTCAAAATCTACAAGAATTTAGTTGAATCTTATAATGTATTTTCAATCCAACTCTCCATAGGTATTTCCTTCTTCATGTTTTAAATTTCATAAATCCTTTCCTAGACATGATACAATGCATGATGAGACAAGGATGGCACATCTGCATCATGGGTGAAGATAAAACATTGATGTGAATAGTAAACAGAGACTATAGGTGCATATCACAATCCTAGAAAGTGTCATACTGCCACACTAACAATAGCAGGTTTTACTTAATAGATATGTGGACTAATCATATTCAACTATGTGGTATTGATGATCACAACATGGAATCTTCAAAAGGACAAGTGGTGGCCCCATGTTCCAACACATGGAACTACTAGTACAAAGGTTTCCAAGCTTGGCAAGGTGCCCCTTCTTATCAAAATTTATGTAAGTATTCGAATCTCAAATTTGAGGGAGAATTTAGTTGGGTGCTATAAAGAATTTTGGTTATGCATGATCATGCAATATTTTCCCTTTATGGTTTTGTCTACAAGAGTACTATGCAAAACCTAAAGTTGACTTTTACTTCATTTATAGTTTTTAAAGTCTGATTTGCATGAGTGGATTTTGGCCCCAATATTCTCCACCATACATAACTCCTCCCACAAAACCTAATTAATCTAAGCATTGCATAGATGATTAAATTCACTTGAAGGCATAGGATTGTAATGTACCCCAAATTTCCTAAATAAAAAAAAATTGTTGTTAGGGGACATTAAAGTTCCTTGACTCTTCAACATTTCATTGTGATATAGAGATAATCCATTAGACATATCTTTATTTCATTATTGTATGCATAGTAGAGTTATCATCATTATTGGATTAGAGTGATACACTTATTTGTAATTAGTAAGGTTGTGACTAGGTCTATCCTAGCCCTTAGCATAACTACCATGTCTATGTCAAGTTAGGCTTTCTAAAATACAGCGCATAATAGACTAAAGACTATAAATTGTCATATTGTATATCAATAACCTTAACACTAGACATAAAGAAACACATCGTTACCCTACAGACTATCGTGTGGATACCATAACACTGTAACTATCCATATCAATATA
>JASDQU011402288.1:62629-77523 GCA_032191745.1 Picea mariana
TATATATAAATGTAAACAAAAACAAGAGTACGAGGTCATAATTTTCAATCATTTACCTGATAGGTCCCAGTGTTCCCCTTCTGGGAGCACTATGTCGGTACTACCCCTAAAATCCATGCTTGCGTAAGGAAAATATTTTATCATTGGGATTTTCTTCTCCCACCATGCAAAGAAAGTTGGGAATGAGAAGACAGTTGGGCCAACTCTTAGTTTGGATGAAAACCTTGTCCACTTCTCCATCCGTGGATTAGTAATGGGGCATGCCACCATACGAATCTGGGGTTGTAACAATGGTACCCTCTCTAGGAAAAATGACACCAACACTGATCCGTATCCAATTTTTTTTTTCTTTCCCACCTTACACCTTGTGATCTGGTCCTTCAAGTTGGCTAGAACACCTCCACACCAATTTAAATGTCTTGGTTCCATGCATTCCATTGTGTAATCCATTTGAGATTTGGTAATGAAGTGGGTAGCCATGCTTCCAACCAATTTGAAAATTTTGAATGCTATAGGGAGTAGAGGATGCTCTTTGATCTCTTTGATGGAATTTTCTTGCCATTTTTGTGATCTCTCGGCCTATAGTGCCTTGCAATGTAAGCATCCATTACCAAATCAATGCTCCTAGATCCAGAAAAAGTGGTGAGCACTCCCCATTTTGAGAGCCCTGTCAAGCAATAGATGTCCTCTAACTCAATATACAAGGTATGAGGACCCACTCTAAATACTTGATCTTTTACATCCCACATTGTCATTACATGCTCAAGAAGCATCAATTTCTTCCACATATTTTGAACCTTGAAGAAGTTTATTAGTCTGAAGTTTCTCAATGTTGTGATGGTGTTTTGATATAGCAAGGTGACAACATCATCAACCTCATGTTCTATTTATTTCCACTCCAACATTGTCAAATTTCCCTACAAACAATCATTAAAATCCGTTAGTGCAAGTTTCCATCCAAAATAGTCATTCCTACTAAGCCATTTTTTTTTTTTTTGCATCGGACGCACCCTTTCAAGAGGGTATAGGTTGTCCTTCCTTCCCCAACAATGTTGTAGAGGTATCCTGGATGCTCCCCAAGACACTCTGAGGGATTGTCCTTGTTTAGGGCACATATAAAGCTCTAGATCGACTCAAAACTGCACAAAAAATGCCATGAAATGAAGAAAAAAGACATTCAAAAGAAAGAGAATGAATAGGCCACCAAACTGGTTTAGAAAAGGAGTGAAATGATCAACCAGAGCTACCAAAATTTCTGCTTGAAAATCTCTCACAAAAGGGGTAAATTTCTCCAATTTCTCCATAGACAACCTAGCAAGGTAAAAATGAATAATTTTTTACCCTTTTTAATCTTATTTAACTCATTCATTTTTACTTTGGTTAGATCATTTTGTATTACATGGGTTATTTTCAAAATGTTTTTAATGAGATTTCTAAAATTTTCTCCATCTAGATATATTATTACTAGGAGGGCCTTATGAAGACTAATTTGCAGAATGATTTTGTTTTCTAGTGAGCAATCTTTTGACTTTTTCAATCTCTTTAAACATTGAAAAGTCATCTTTCGATGTTTTCTTTACCTTTTTATCTTCGAAAGTCTAACATATGAAAAAGGACCCCATTAGATATCCCTTTAATCTCTTTTCAGACTCCTTAAAATTAAAAATATTGTTGAGCGATCTTGTTGTCTTTCACACTTGTTAGACTAAATTAGAAAGCACTTCTATTGAGCGGCAGTTTATCACTTTTTCGGTCTCATCAGAGTAATTACAAAAAAGGAACACCCTAGTTGTCTTGGTTAGGAGAGTTCTCCTAGGTATTGTTTTATACTTTTTTTGGATTTGGGAGACTAAACTTACGAAAACATTCAGTTAGAGTCTTCTTTATGAATCTTTTCAGACTCTCTAAATATGAAAATACCATTGAGTTTCCTTTCCCCGGGATTGTAAAATTACATAGAGAAAGACCCATCTGGGACAAGGCATATGTTATCCTCCTCAATCCCATTAAAAAAAAAGAGGTACTCATCAATCATGATGGGAGAAAATTGTGAAGTGGGTCAAGTTCTTATATCTTAATGGAAGCTATTTTGTCGCACTTGAACATGGCACTTGTCTCCACTTTGGGTTATCTTCTTGTCTCCATGTCATTCCAATCCTATGTGTCATCATACTCTTTTGAAGAGAACCTTTGGCTATCACCACATATGATTTTGGTCCATATGTTTCCGAGTCAATGTTGCCACATCATATGTCATGCCACCACATGTTCGAGGGAAGTCAACCTCTGTAGTGTCATTTGCCATCATCCTTGTGCCAATTCACACTCATTTGATCCATCACTATTCCTCACTATCCTACATTTGTTTCATGTCGATGATGGGGGATACATCATGGCCATCCTTTGACGATTCTATTCCTGTCGACTTCAACACGTCATCCGGGAATTAGACTTACAAACCAGTTAGTACCTTGGGACCTTCATGCCTCAATGGTAGGTTTCCTCACATTCAGAAGTGTGTTTACATCATCGACCTCTGATCGGATGATTCCAAGAGTGTTCAACTTCATCTCATCCATTCACACTCGCTGAAGTGTACTAGGGGTACCTTGGGAATCATTGTCACCATTGGTGATTTCCCTCGCACTTGTTAACAATATAAATTAATGACCCATAATCAAGTGGTTTCTACCATATTCTACATCAACACATGTAGTCGCATGGATAGAATCGTACTAGTTCGGGATCAGGATGAATACCCTTGGAACTTTTGAGGCACCTACAAGTGTTATGTGCCTAACTCAGGTTGTGATGGAGAGAAGTTTTATACAATGTTACATATGTCCACATTGTATTGGTCCGTGGTTATGTTTCTTTGTCATATTGTAGCTCCACTATGTACAATATCATGTCTACAACTTCATCATGTCATGGAGACATGGATCCACGTTGTATGTTTGGTGGCCATATCCTTAGTCAATAACTTCATGGATCTGTAGTATATTGGTCTATGACCATGCCTTGAGTCCATTTTGTTCAAGCATGGGTATGCCTACCTCGGGATGATATATGTATACTGATTAATGTTTGCATGCAACTTCCAACAGGTTATCCTTCTTCAGTCCCTTGATGCACAAATTTTGCAAATCATTTCGGCCATCATTTTCTCTTCTGACGTCACGCTTTGGGGGGAATATATTATAAAACATTTTTTCACACCTATCCAAGTGTCACAAGTGTCATATTTCACTTTGTTAAGTTTCACAAGTGTCTCATCTCATTTTGCTAAATGTCACAAATGTGACATCTCACCTCGTAAGTTTCACAACTCCAATGGGGTAATATCATGGCGTAAGTGTCATAATTTTCTAAGTATTATGACCTTAAAACCATGTAAAAATCACATGTCATGATCCCTAGTGAAGTTAGAGGAGAAAATCCATCATTTGGAGGTTGAAAACCCACCTTTTTCCTTGTCTTTCTAGCCTTGTTTGACTAAGGACACGCCCCTCCCCATTTTGGGGGAGCATACCTCTTCCTTTTTTAGTTCAATGGGAGCGTCAAGGATGCCCTGTCTCTCACTCTAGGGGAGCGTCCTTTCTGTTAGGGAGGTTTCCACATATCTAGGAGAGTTATTTCGAGAAGGATTTGGTTTGTTTTGGTTGTTTCACCTGAGATATTGTTCAAACACCTTCCACTCTATGTTGGGAGAGGTCCATAACCATGTGGATAAAGAAAATTTCAACCTCAAGCACCTAATCCTTAACCATAATACCTAATTACCCTATTGGTTAGACCTCCCTAGTCCTATATAATCAGGGTCATTCATGGTGAAAGGGGGGTACCAGATTGAACATCAAATTGCCGATCTTGAGAGAAACTTAGGAGGAGGATATACAGAGAGTGGAACCTTTATTCTTGAGAGAAAATATCCATAGGTGTGTAATCAAGGGCCGAAAAGGAGGATTAAAGGGGAAGCAACATCTATTTGAGGTTTTATCTTCATGCTTCATGATTAATGAAACTTGGACTATTTCTCTGAATTATATTCTTCATTTCTTATTGTGCTTGCTCATGTTAAATATTTCATAAGTAGAGTCACTTTTATATGACAGTAGGTAGTAGAAGGAGATAACTTTTTTGATTCTTGCAGGGCATTTTCAAGAGGGAGCTTTGGATTAGAGCTCAACCTTTGGGGAAACGAGGACAAAATTTGGGAATAAGGTGAAAAATCATTTCCCTTTATCTCTCTTAAAATATCATACAAGAACATAGAACACCTAATGATGGGAATTTTAGGTACCATTTGTTAGAACTGTCTCAACTAAAGGAAACCCAGTTGAGGAGAGCTCAACCTGTCCGCAGGGTGAGATTTACCACAACACCTTGCCATGCCATGCCTTGCATTGCCTTGCTATGCCTTACCTTACCATACCATGCCTTGAATTTCCTTGCCTTGCCTTGCATCGAAAATATGCTTTCATTATGATATTAATAAAACTAATTGTTTGTAAAAATATAGTTATTTTCATTGTTTGAGAGAATTTGTTATCAAGTTAATTTAATAAAAAATCCATGGCATTCATGTATCATACCTTTTTTCTTTCCTAAAAAAAATAATGCTTGTAATAAATGAACAAGTTTAATACATAAAAATTATAATCAAAGGATTCATTAAGCATGTAATTCTACAACTTATTATCCCATCTATCTTACTTAAAAATACTTGCATGAGAATTTCAATTTCATAACATAAGCTCTCTTTATTCATATATCTAAGGTATCTTTATAGTTATGAAACATGGATTATAATAATTGATATGATTTATCTAGACCTAGACCTTGCCTTGCCTTTCCATGTCTATCTTTTCTTAGCCTTGTCATGTCTTACCTTCCCTTGCTTTTCCTTTCCTTGCATTTCCTTTCCTTTCCTTTCATTTCCATACCAACATGTCAGACTTGAATGGCTTGAGGAGGGGAGTTACAACTTGTGATAAAACTCAAACCATGATTCATATGGAAGAACCATCGGTTGCATTGGATCCGGGGTATCGAGTTTCAACCAGTAGGGCTCCTCCACTATGATTTCGTTGACCGGAAAACCGTTTGTTGGAGGATCTCCGACACTAAGGTTTTTCTCAATGAGGCATAGTGAAATTTTTGAACAAGAGGTCAATTTTCAAGAACACTATGTTGAGTGATTGTGGGTAGCATGTTTTCTTGGGCCTTGGACAAATAGAGTTGCAAGAGATTACGAAACTCTGCTATGCTACACGTTTTGGATTTTATGCCCCTGGACCAAATTGGTGACATGTCTCTGAATGACTTGAGGAGGTGAGTTGCAACACATGATAAAACTAAAAAAAATACTTGAATGGATGAACCGTCAGTTGCATTGGATCCAAAGAACTGGGTTTCGACTAGTGTGACTCCTCCTCTATCATTTTGTTGACCAAAACATCATTTGTTGGAGGATCTCTGACACTAGGGTTTTTCTCAATGAGACATAATGCAATTTTTGAACAAGAGGTCGATTTTCAAGAACACTGTGTCGAGTGATTGTGGTTAGTGTGGTCATGTGGGCCTTGGCCAAATAGACTTGCAAGAGCTTACAAAACTCCATTATGTTGTTCAGTTTGAATTTTATGCCCCTGGACCAAATTGGCAGCATGTCCTTTAATGGCTTGAGGAGTCAAGTTGAAACTTGTGATAAAACTCAAAATGAGACTCAGATGGATGAACTGCTAGTTACATTGGATTTGGAGCACTGATTTTCAGCTAGTGGGGCCCCTCCACTATCATTCTATTGACCAAAAAGTTGTTTGTTGGAGGATCTCCAACACTAGGGTTTTTCTCAATGAGGCATAGTGAAATTTTTGAACAAGAGGTCAAGTTTCAAGAACATCGTGTCGAGCAATTGTGGGTAGCATGGTTGTGTGGGCCTTAGAAAAACCAACTTGTGGGAGCTTAAAGAACTCCGTTATGTTGCTTGGTTTGGATTTTATGCCCCTGGATCAAATTGGTGACATGTTCCCGAATGGCTTGAGGAGGCGAGTTGCAACTCGCGATAAAACTCAAACCAGGATTCGGATGTAAGAATTGTCAGTTGCATTGGATCCAGAGCACTAAGTTTCAACTAGTGGGACCCCTTTGTTGTCATTCAGTTTACCGGAAAACCGTTTGTTGGAGGATCTTCGGTGCTAAGGTTTTGCTCAATGAGGCATAGTGCAATTTTTGAGCAAGAGGTCGATTTTCAAGAACATTGTGTCAAGCGATTGTGGGTAGCATGGTCACATGGAAATTGGACAAAAATATTTGCAAGATCTTACGAAACTCTATTATGCTACTCGATTTGGATTTTATGCCCCTGGACCAAATTGGTGTGTCCCTGAATGGCTTGAGGAGGTGAGTTACAAATCACGATAAAAATCAAACTAAGACTCGTATGGACAAATCATCAGTTTCATTGAATCCAAAGCACTGGGTTTCAACTAATGGGGCCCCTCCACTATCATTTCATTGACCAAAAAACTATTTGTTGGAGGATCTCCGACACTAAGGTTTTTCTCAATGCTTATTACATATGTTTGACAATTTAACACCTTGTTAGGCTAGGCATGGAAAAGCATGGCATGGAATGGATAGGCATGGCATGGCATGGAAAGACAAGGAATGACATGGAATGACAAAGCATGGCATGGCAAGGCATGGCATGGTGGGGCATGGCATGGCATGGCATGGCATTACATGACATGTGAAGGAAAGAAAAGACATGGAAAGGCATGGTATGGTAAGGCAAGGCATGAAATGGTAAGGAATTTCATGGAAAGGAAAGGCATGGCATAACATGACACAAAAAGGAAAGGAATGATATGGAAAGGAAAGGCATGACATGGAAAGGCAAGGCATGACATGACATGGAATGACATGGCAAGGCAAGCCATGGCATGGCAAGGCAAGACATGGCATGGAAAGGCATGGCATGGAAAGTAAAGGCCTGACATGGCAAGGAAAAGCATGTAATGGCAAGGTAAGGCATGTAATGCCATGGAAAGGAAAGGAAATACATGGCATGGCATGGAAAGGTTTGGAAAGGCATAACATGACATGGAAAGGAAATGAATGACATGGAATGGGATGACATGGAATGGAAAGGAAAGGCATGACATGGAAAGGGAAGGCATGTAAAGGAATGATATGAAAAGTGAAGGCAAGGTAAGGTATGGCATAGCATGGCATGGAATGGGAAGGCATGACATGACATGGAAAGGCATGGCTTGATAAGGAAAGGCATGGAAAGGCATGGAATGACATGGAATGGTAAGGAAATACATGGAAAGGAAAGACATGGAATGGAAAGGCAAGGCATGCCATAAAAAGTGAAGGCAATGCAAGGCATGGCATGACAAGGCAAGGTATGGCATGACAAGTGAAGGCAAGGAAAGGCATGTCATGGAAAGTGAAGGAAAGGAAAGGCATGGAATGACAAATGAAGGAAATGAAAGGCAAGGCAAGGCATGGAATGGTAAGGAAAGGAAAGGTAAGGCATGGAAAGACGTGGAATGACAAGGCAATGCAAGACATGGAAATACAAGAATACCATAACAACCATAAAATGAAGCGAAAATTTCAATAATTCATAAATCTAATATATTTGTTCAATTATTCCTTTTACATACCTATGATCATTCAAGGAAAGACATTGCATGGAAAGGAAAGGCATGGAATGGAAAGTGAAGACAAGGAAAGACATGACATGGAAAGGCAAGGCCTGGCATGGAAAGTGAAGGAAATTCAAGGCATGGCATGGCAAGGCAAGGCATGGCATGGCATGGGATGAAAAGGCAAGGAATGACATGGAAAGTGAAGGAAAGGCAAGGAAAGGAAAGGAATGACATGGCAAGTGAAGGAAATGCAAGGCAAGGCAAGACAAGGCATGGAATGAAAATTGTTTTTAAAATATAAGTGTTTTATCTTGTTTATGTGTTGCACTATGAGTTTAACTGTTGTGTATTAACTCTGTGTTTGAGAACGATTTATATGTTGATCTATTTGAGATTATTATTTTCATTTTATGTTTATTTTAGAATGGTGTATATTCATCTAGTTTATGGTATCAACAAATGGTTAAAATTGTATTTTTTCCTATAGCTGGTAAATTATAGGATTAGTTAGTAGAAAAATTTAATTTATGAGTATTTCCACATGTAATGGTCCTTAGCTGGGTTGGGGAACGTTATGGGTTGGTATCAGAGCTTCTGGTTCAATACTAGACTCGTATGGGCCAAGAACCAATGCGAATTTGGTAAAATTCATTGTCATAGATTTCGGTCCGTGACAAATTTGGGCAAAAACAAAGAAAATTAGAGAGAAATCCCCAAATTCGTGAACAAATTTGAGTTTAAAATTCCTTATAATTGTTGAAGAGGATACAAGGAATCAATCTGTAGAGTTGTAGAGTTAAAATTTGACTTGGAAGGTCAAAATTCATGTTTTAATGACCACTGAAGAATTGGGAAGAGCTTGATGGATTGATGCTTGAGATTGCGTTTGATTTCAAAATCAACCGTTTAGATTCATTGTAAATATATTTGACAACTCATAAGGTTTTTTGGAGTTTGGAAAGGTCTAGTAGATCGACGACCGAGATTGATTTTTGGAAATTTGGAAAATGGATCAAATTGGAAACCAATATTAATTTTTGATAGTTTGGAATATGGATCAAATCGACAGTCGAGATTCATTTTCGGCGGTTTGGGAAATGGATCAAATTGGCAGTCGAGATTCATTTTCAACAGTTTGGAATATGGATCAAATCGACTGTTGAGATTCATTTTTGAAAATTTGGAAAATGGATCAACTCAGTGTCTAAAATTAATTTTCACAGTTTAGAAAATGGATCAAATCGACAAATGAGATTCATTTTTGGTAGTTTGGAAAATGGATCAAATCGACGATTGAGATTCATTTTCGATAGTTTGGGAAATGGATTAAATTGGAGGTCAATATTCATTTTTGATATTTTGGAAAATGAATCGAATCGACAGTCAAGATTCATTTTTGGAAGTTTGTAAAGTGGGGCAGATCAATGGTTGGATCGACAAGTTTGGAAAAGTGTTTCTTCCACCAATGAAAATCGTCGATTGCCGATGGAAGATGATCGGGTCGACAAAATTGGTGAGGTGATTTCGTATGCCAAGAGAATTTGTCTATTAATGATGAATGAAAGAGGGTGATGGAATTTCATGCCACACCAACCTCTAGGTGTCATTCCACATCAGTTGAGTTTTCATGTCAGCACCCATGTGTCATACTACATCAACTTGGTTTCCACGTCATCCAAGAAATGGTTGATGGCCGATGATTGGGTCGGTTAAATTGGTAAAGTGTTTCATTCATCCCAGAAGGATATTCGATGGCCAATGTCCAATTATCGTTTCAACCAAATTGGCAAATAATTTCATTCATCTCAAAGGGATTGCTGATGGTCGGGTCGATCGGTTTAGTGATGTCTTGCAAGTCGGTTGTCAAAGGAAAGGACCGATGGTCGATGATCGGGTTGACATTTTTGGCAAGGTGTTGCATGCACCCAAAGGAAAACATCAATCTCTTATAGATTTCATATCAACCACTGATATTTCCCCCAATTTCAAGATCAACGGTGAAAATTAAATAATTTTATAATAGTAAAAACAATCAAGTTTATATGAAAAATTTGGATTTTTGAAGGTTTTCAACTTGAAGGGGCATTTGAGGCCTTGAACAATGTTTTAGGAGTTTGAATTTTTGAAATTTTAAGTTCTATAAGCACCACAATTTTTTTTTCAACTTAAATAAAATAACTCAAATAGATATTTCTAACGAGCTATCCCAAACACAAAACAAAGCTCGTATGAGAAAGTTATAGCTGGAATAATTAAGGGTATAATTTTGGCACAAATTTACTTCCACAGGGCATAAATCCTTGCTCAAATTTTTTTTGGGGCATAAGAGTAGTCTATGGAAATATTATAAACCATAGAAGACAAGCATGGAGTCATATTTTAAATATGGGTATGTAAAATGTTCAAGAAGAGAAGGGGGACACTTGTAGCATACACGTATAAAATGGGAAAACAATCGAAACTTCCTCAGACCATAACATTCAACTTGAAGCTCAGTTTTGGGAAAGAGAATAGTCACTAGAAAGGTATTGAGGAGGAGAAGACATATATCTACCCATAATTTTTGATTGGGCATTAAATTTTTCATAAAGTAATAACGCAATTTCTATAACAGTAAAAAGAGAGAAATGAGTGGAAATTATAACTAGTGAATGTTGTAACTTTTCACTCATAACTCAAATGAGGCATAAGTATAGCCATTAGAGAGATGTTTCAGAGATGAATGTGAGTAAGGAATCATATTTTGACTTAGTGCATTGTGTTATTTATAAATTGAGATGAATAATAACTTGTATTCTAATTAATGAAATGTTTTATAGTATGCATGTGTTAACAATAATTATTACATGCACATTTATTGCAAAACTAGAGGTACATGAAAAAACTTTGGTTATTATATGAGGAATAAAGTTATAGAATATGCCCAGGTATATTACAACCATGAGGAGGAGGTCAGGGGTTTGCATGTCATCTTGGGAAATGCTGAGACATAGTCTAATGGAAGGAGAGGTAGGAAGGAGTCTGTAACTATGAGAATCCTACATAGAGAAGTGTAGAGATATAGGGAAGATAATGAAAGGATTATGAAATATCAGGAAGAGATAATTTAGAGTATAAATATGTTTCTTAGGAAAGTTAACAAAGACTCTAGCACCAAGAAATAAGCTAGTGATAAACAAGTGAAAACATCCAGATCCCATGGCAGAAGGGATGATTGTGGGAATGATAAACAATCAAGAATCATGAGTAGGCACCATCATTCTCCAAGGAAATATACTAGAAGAACTCATGCAATTTCAAGGCCAGGGAGAAGCCCAAGTGTGTCTCCGGTTAGGAGGAAAAGAAGAAGTCACGAGGCATACATATTTCAAGGTGAAATCAAGAAAATCATGCCACCAAATTTCAATGGTGATCACATGAAAGGAGAAGAGGTTGAAGCATGGCTATTGGAAATGAAGAAATATTTCCAGTTGCATGATTACTCCTCAAGGGTAGAAGCTATAATTGAAACCTACCACTTTCAAGGAAAGGAAACCATGTGGTGGGATTAGCTTAAGCTAGCCAAGCACCTTGATGAGAAAAAGTTCTCATGGAGGCAGTTCAAAGGATATTTCCAAGAGAAATATTTGTTCGAGAATTACTATGAAAGAAAGATGAAATATTTCTTTGAACTCAAGTTGGGAAGCATGATAATGGATGAATATGATAAGAGGTTCTTTGAAATGATCAAGTCTGTGGACTTAACAAAGGATGATAAGGTAAAAATACAAAGGTTTATGAGTGAGTTACCTTCTTTCTATAGTGAAAAGATACAATATGATAACCCCATGAGTTTGGAGGAACCCATAGGGAGAGAAAAACATCTTTATGAGAAAACCAGATGAAGGCCAATCTTTCAAAAATCTTGGAATGACAAGATGAAGGGTAAAAAGGATCAAAGGAAAAAAGTTTTGTAAGCCACCATTTTAAAGAACAACTCCCAAGAAAATCAACAAGTTCATTCAACCCAAAATGAGCACAAGAATGTAGATTTATTTGGGAAAAGGCCAAGGCAACAACCTATACAATGTTGGGGATGTGAGAGAAATCAATTATATAGGGATTTCCCTCATAAAGGAAAAAGAATGAGGACTGTCCACAACATTCAAGAGGTTGAAACAATTGAAGACATGGGAGGAAACATGCCAATTATTTATGCATCCTTGGATAACAAGCAAGCAAAATATCAATCCACCATGATTAAAGTGGAAGGTAGGATTGATAAATATTCCATAACAATTTTAATTGATTCTAGAGCTAGCCATAGTTACATAAATTCCAACATTGTTGAAATATTTCACTTAGAAAAGAGTAAGCATAATAAATCTTGGTTAATTTAGTTAGCCACAGAGGATAAGAGGAAAATCAATGAGCTAGTTAAAGATTTCCCAATAGACATGAATGGACTCAACACAAAGGTAGATGTGAACATCATACCATTGGGTTCATATGATTGTCTAATTGTAATGGATTGGTTGGGGAAAAACCATGCTTTCCTAGACTGTTACAACAAGACAATCACTTATATTGATGAATAAGGGAAACAAGGCAAGGTTCAAGGCATTCCAAGAGCTATAACTATTAGAGAAATTTCGGTTGTGTAGTTGAAAAAGAGTTTCACGAAGGGATGTCAAATTTTTGTAGCCCATATGAAAGAGGTAGCCAAAGATAAAGTGCAAAGTATTGAAGAACATCCAATATTGAGGGATTTTGAATATGTTTTTGAGAAAATCCTAGGATTTCCACCAAAGAGAGACATTGATTTCTCTATTTATTTGGTGACATGAGTTGTCCCAGTGTCCAAGACACCTTACATAATTGGCGCACTAGAGTTGAAAGTGTTGTAGATGGAATTGGAAGAGTTGTTAAAGAAGGGGTATATACACCCAAGTGTGTCATCTTTGGGAGCCCGAGTGTTGTTTGTGAAGAAGAAATATGGAACCTTGAGGCCGTGTATTGATTTCAGACAACCGAATAAGGTCACCATAAAGAACAAATATCCTTTTCCAAAGATTGATGATTTATTTGATCAACTGAAAGGTGCAAGAATATTTTCCAAGATTGACTTGAGATCGGGTTATCATTAAGTGAGGATAAAGGAAAAGGATCTTAGGAAGACAACATTCAGGACATGATATAGGCATTATAAATTCATGGTAGTGTCATTTAGGCTATCAAATGAACCAACATTTTTCATGTGCTTGATGAATGAAGTGTTTAGTGAGTACCTAGACAAGTTTGTAATTGTATTTCTGGATGATATAATCAATTACTCTAAGTCATAGGAAGAACATGAACAATATTTGAGTATGGTGCTAATTTTTTAAGAGAACCTAAGTTGTATTCCAAGATAAGTAAGTGCATCTTTTGTCAAAAGAAGATTCACTACTTGGGGCATATTATTTCCGCAGATGAGATAATAGTTGATCCCAACAAGATAAAGGCCATTAGGGGATGGCCAATGACAAGAAATGTGATAGAGGTCATATCATTAATGGGTCTTTCCTGTTATTATCGAAGATTCATAAAAGGATTATCAAAGATTCCAATCCCAATCACTTCTTTACAAGATAAGGGAGTAAAATTTGAATGGACTCCCAAATGTGAAGAAATGATTCAACAACTGAAATACATATTGACAAGTGCATCAATATTGAATATTTCATATCCAGATGAAGATTTTGTTGTGTGCACTGATGCATGAAAGGAAGGTCTTGGTCGATTCCTCACTCATAAAGATCATGTGGTATAATATGAGTCTTGAAAATTAAAAGAGCATGAAATAAATTATGCTACCCATAATCTATAATTAGCAGCCATTATTCATGCATTACAAATGTGGATACATTACCTTATGGGGAGGAAATTTGAGCTAAGGAAAGACCACTATGTTATGAAACATTTGTTTGGACAACCCACATTAAATGTCAAGCAAACTAGATAACTGGAATTCCTTAGTGAGTATGAATTTGAAATTAATCACACCAAAGGAAAATAAAATCAAGTGATTGATGCAATCAACAGGAGAGCACATGAGATGAATATTGTAGCCATAAAAAAGTATAAGATTGATATGAAAGATAAAATTATTGAAGCAACAAATTCAGATCAACACTTTTTACAAATAAAAGAAACATTACAACAAGACAATTTACAACAAAAATTTAAAGACTTTGAGCTAAAAGAAGATGGAATTCTCGTGTACAAAGGAAAATTTTATGTGTCAAATTCCAATAAGATGAAAAATAAAGTGATGAGCCAAATGTAGAATGTGTCGTATGATGGACACCCAGGATATCAGAAAACAATTACATTTGTAAGAAGCCAATATTTTTGTTCTGGAATGACGAAGGAAGTGGATAATTACATAGCTAGATGTCCCGAGTGACAGAAGGTGAAGACAAACCATAGAAATCCAACTAGGTTATTGCAGCCATTTCCCATTCTAGAATGGAAGTGAGAAGTACTTACAATTGATTTTATTACAAAGTTTCCCAGAGTAGTGAAACAACTGAAGTCACACATTTTATTCAAGTGAATACTACACATAAGACAACAAATATTATAGAAATTATGTGAAACAAGTTGTCAGGCTACATGGAGTTCCCAAGGAAATTGTTTCAGATAGAGATCTAAAATTCACCTCCAATTTTTGGAAGGGTTTGTTGAAAGGTTTTGGGACAAATATAAATCTCAATACAACGTATCACGTAGATTCAGATGAGAAAGCAAAGAGAACTAACAGAATAATCAAGGATATGCTCAGAATGTATGTGATGGATCAACCATAAAAGTGGGAGGATCATATTCATTTAGTTGAATTTTCTTACAATAATGGGTATCAAGCCTCATTTAAATTGGGTCCATTTGAAGCATTGTATGGGAGGAAGTGTAACACATCAATGAGTTGGGATAATCCAACAGACAAAGCGGTTCTTGGACCATATTTTTTTGAAGGAAATGGAAGAGTAGATGACAAAGAACAAGAAGAATTTAAACACTGCCTAGGAAAGGAAGAAAATTTATGTAGACAAGAACAAAGTTTTTAGATGTTTTAAATTGGGAGAACATGTGTTTTTAAAAGTGAAAGTGAAGAGAAGTTCACTAAGATTGGAAAGCTATCCAAAGTTGGAGGAAAGATATTATGGACCTTTTGAAATCCTAGAAAATATATGGTTATTTTCATACATG
>JASDQU011402288.1:79299-108045 GCA_032191745.1 Picea mariana
TTAGAGTCCTAGCCAACCTACATTGGGGGACCTGATAAAAAAATGGTACAACCCGATGGAATGAGAGTAGTGAAGGAGGTACATTCCTTGGGTCAACGATTGAGAGGAACATGGGATTTTGGTTGAAACTATTGCTGGAGTTGTAAAATTGCAGAATTTTTATTTTTAGTATTATGATGAAAATTTGTGCATGTATATTGACATAATGTGCACCAATGATGAAACACAATAGTAGGGGAGGGGGAATGCAAAATCCCTGCTATAATCCCCAGTTTAATTAATGCTTAATGTATATATAATGTGTGTCTATGGCTAAGCAATGTAATATGCGAATTGTATTTCTGAATTTTAGTAAATAAAATGTAATAACGACTGTTGGGGGATATGGATAAAGATGGGGGATGAATTAATACACAAGAGAGATGAGGGTATAATATAGTTTCTAAGAGAGGATTCCAAAGGGGAATTATCCATTTCTATTAATTCAACCCACTTCCTAAATTTTCTAATGGTATATCAACCTTCTATTTTGTTGTTGAGTGTTCCCAAAACCAATCATTGAATACATTTAAGAGGGTGGGTGTGAGGAGTCACATACCATAGTTATTGGGAGCATGGGGTTGAGTAAAATAAGTTTGGGTAAGTGTGTAATTCAAGCAAATGAGAAAAGAGAGGAAATTTGTATGGGTAGTTACAACAGTTTTTGGAGAGTCATGTTCTTTATGACCAACAAGCAAAGAACATGGGAGAATATATTTTGAGTTGGAGAAACCATGGAGGGATAATTTTGGGGAATATTTGGAGGATAAGACCAAAGATATAGCTTTTCAGGCCTAAAGAGTGAACTCCTGTGTGATTTTCACTGTAGCAACAAGTGATTGTTTTTGTTTTCCTATTAGTTTTCCTAGCAGTGAGCTCCCTTGAGAATCCCAATAGTCAAATTCCTAGTTACTTTTGCCAGAGAGACCCTGATAAACGGATGGGATGCATGATGGATTGAGAGAAGTGAAGGGGTGCATTCCTTGGGTTGGGAAGGTCAAGAGGAAGAGAGCTGGTGGAAATATAGATAACTGTAGGAGAATGTCAGTGGGTTGCGGGATTTTCTAAGATGTGAGAGGACATGGAGAGACCACCTTCTTTTTTGGATTGCTATCCCCAACTCAAGGGTGTCTTTCTATTGATATTTGGAGCAAAAAGTCTACAATTGGGTGGAACATCCATCCCAAACAACTAGTTGCACAACCCCTTTTAAAATATAGATGTTTTTATCTTGTTTCTATGTTGCACTATGAGTTTAATTCTGTGTATTAAATATGTGTTTGAGAACGATTTATATGCTTTTATATTTGAGTTTATTAGTTGCATTTTATGTTTATTTTAGAATGTTGTATATGCATATAGTTCATGGTATTAACAAATGTTTAAAACTATATGTTTTCTTGTAGTTGGTAAGCTACAAGACTAGTTAACAAAAAAATTTAATTTATGAGTATTTTTGCATGTAATGGCCCTCATCTGGACTAGGAAGCATTGTAGAAAATGTTGTTTAGGGCCTCAAAATTCCTCCACAAGTTGATGAACTTAAAAAAACTTGAATATTCGTGTAAAGTTGAGTGATTTACTGCTTTAACCATTTGTGAATATGAATTTTGTCTCACCTTGGAAATCCATATGACATGTGATGGAAATTTTTTGTTGAGTCCGTGCGCCATTCCTTGATTCGTCCATGTCATCATCCATCATTCTTCTCCATCATCCATTGGCCAAACCTCCTGCAAGTTTGCCAAGATCTCCTTTACAGACATTTCTCATCAGGATGTCGAAAGAACGTAATTAATATTTACCCACAACCCACAAGCCTACTGAGATTTTCCTCATTGACATTTTCTTACATGATTTCAAAAGAACGTAGTTAGGATTTTCTCATGACTTGCAACCCACAAGCATATCAGGAAAATATTCATGGAAAATTCTTCACAGGCTATCAAAAGTACATAGTTAGGATTTTATTGCGACCTGCAATCTGCAAGCCTAACATGATTTTCTTCATGGACAATTCCCCATAGGTTATCAAAATCATGTAGTTATGATTTTCTCACGACCCAAAAGATGTAATATTATCATGAAAATCTACACGGATTTTCCACCTCAGAACATCAAAAGCATGAAATTAATATTTGTCCATGACCCACGACCCACAAGCCTTTTCTCCTATGGCCTTTCTCATGTAGCCTTTATGTTGGCACACTTACTTATACTAAGATGGGGTTGAATCAATATAAGACTAATTTTTCTTTTCTTTCAATATTTATAAATGTGTTACTTTACCAACTATAACTATTAATGATAAATACACAACCATAGAATCCACAATACACAAAGATTTATTGTGGAAACCCAAATGGGAGAAAACCACAAAACAATACTTTTATAAAATCATGCACACACCAACCTAGTGTTACAATGTTTGTAGGCACCAACTTGCAGGAGACACCAATCCCCTTAGCGGAGCACCAACTCAACACTTCTTGTAGGCACCAACCTACATCTACAATATTTGCAGGAACCAACCTGCAGGAGACACCAATCCCCTTAGTCAAGAACCAACTCAACAATATGTAGGTACCAACCTACTAGAGACACCAATCTCCTCAATATGTCAATAATGCTAGATATTCTCTTTCCCTCAAACCTTTACTTGCATAAAATTGCTACTCTATTGCTGCTGTCACAACACATTCCTTTAGTTCACAATCTACTTGATTTCATAAGTTCCTTAGGCCTTGCAACTCCAAACCACCCTTAGGTGATTACATTATCTTCCTTTCATTCTATAGAATCCTCAGACCTCATATCCTTAGAGCTTCTCTTCACATGATCCAGACTCACTTACCTACACACACACACCATGACTTAGATTTGAGCATTGCTATTTATAAAGAGTATACACCCAAGGGCTTTTCCACATATTGAATAATTATTTCTCATGAGGTCAACTCTTCCATAAAATTTGGACTTCATAAATCCTCATGTTCATGTTACAAACCTTGATGCTCAACAACCATCCAATCTAACCTTGATTTGATCTTGACTGTCGATTTTTTCTTATTCTTTGTATAACACAACACGCAATCGACCTCATTGCTCAACACTCGTTGGATTTGGTCCCTGATCAATCCTCATCTATTGATATCTTCTTAGAATATCAGGACCATCAGGTCTCGTAATGCACCACATATCACTCAATAATCAACAATATTCAGATAATCTTCTTAATTAAATATAAATATCAATTGTTGATCTCATTCACCAGTTATTAGCACATGCAACATAGCAATTGTTCGATCATTCCTTTAAATTTAATATTGACTGTTGATCTAGTTTTATTTGTATTAAATCATGATCATCGATCTGCTCACTCGACACCTAAGCACATAACACAACCTTGATGTATAGAAGTCAGCCGATTTCGAAATTTTATTGATCTCGATCATTGATCTAGTTATCACATACCTTAAACCTTCAACTCACAACCATCGTCTGATAATATCTTTGATTAATATTAACCGTTAATCTCATTCACTGCGGGTCCAAGAAATTTGCATTCAAACTTTTACGGCCTCTAGAATACACCTTTGTATTCCACCACACTTATTTTTCATCCATAATTAGAAACTTTCAAGCATTTCACCGTGGTTATAAAATGTATCATTTCCTCATTTTCGCGGCCTCCAAAATACACCTTCGTGTTCCACCGCACTCATTTTGCACCCATACTTAGAAAAATTCTCATAATTCATCGTGCTCCATTACATCTCCATGTGCTCGATTCATTCTTGATAATTACTCAATTTTCGATATCTCACCATGGACCGTGGGTCTATGACATTTTCCCGATTCACTTGTATATGACCGTGATCTCGTCTGTTTGACCAATTCCTCATACTTAGTCAATTTTTGAGATATCATCGTGAACCACGGTCCTTTGATCTTCGATGATCAATTTTTGAGATGTATTCTTCTATACATACACCTGAATTCGATTTTTTTGATTCATTGTGTTGATGTTACAGATGAGGTGGCTTCCATGTAGACTTCCTCTACACATATATTGGATGACGTGGCATTAGTACATGTCCTGACATGTGGCACTATGTGTGGTATCTTCAGAGCTTCTTTTTATGGCACTAATGTGTAATCCTTTTGATGTGGAACTCATCGTAATGGACATGTGGTGTTGATGTGGCATTTGAGCTCGCCCACTGGGTATTGGGCGCCAATACTTTAATATTAAACGTTGATCTCTGGAGATAAATGGACTGCTAAAATTTAATCCTTTGCACATGGTTTCTTATCTCTTCCATTCACATTCAAATTTCATAAAGGAGATTTTGCAATATAACCCTTAGAAGTCAAATTGCCTTGTGAATGTGGGATATATAGTTGTCACCATTTCTTTGGTATGGTTAATCCGAACCTTCTTAATGCTACTTAGATCAACAATGGGGTCATCGTGTCCTCCTCATACCTCTATACATAATTCATAAACTCGTATTTCCTTTGTTGGCCTGGTTATAGAATTCAAGTGCTTCCTCGATTTCTTCTTTATCAGGGTCATTTTGTTCCTCTTGTCTTCATTCACATAAGTCCCTGTACCTAGAAACTTATTGACACATAGGGACATACTCAACTTCCTCTGTCTGGTTTTATTTGCAGTATCAATTCTTTTTGATCTCCTCTTTGGCTGTAGCAGTTTAGATACTTTTTCATCTCGCCTTCATTTACACATGGTAGATATGCATAAACTCATTAACACAATGCACGAAGGAATTCATAGTCTCCCCTTATCATTGAAAATAATTAGTCTCCCCTTTCCCATGATATCAATGACATCCATGAATACCACAATCATATCTACCATTGACATCAATGACAACACAATTTCCAACACTTTATACTTAACATTTTCCCACCCAAGTCCATATTTGATCTGGACTGTCGATATTTAGGATTGAAGTGATCTCATTCATCTATTCACCAAAATATGTACCATGACCCCTACCTTTTGACCCCATGGAACTGCCACTATGGACCTTGTCAGTCCACATCATCATTGTATGAAACTTTTCAAAAATTCTGAAGTTATAACTTTTTTTTGAAAATTTTATAATTTCTCCAAAAACAATTCGTTGATGTACTTGGAATTTTTTGTTCGTTCCATAGTTAATATCAAATGTCGATCTTCCAACTCTTCAGTCACCATTAAAACATGAATTTCAACCTCCCAATATAACATTAACTCTACAACCCGCAGATTGACTCCATTAATTCCCTATTCGACTTGTTCAGAGGAAAACTAACTCGAATTTGGTCATACATTTGGGGATTTCACTATGTTTTCACCATTTTCCCCAAATCCATCACAGGTGAAACTCCACAACAAAAACATTCTTCCAAATTCGCATGGGTCTTGGCCCATACAAGATCGGTGTTGAACCTTGAGCTCTGATACCAATCTATAGCATTCCCTAGCTTGGCTGAGGTTCATTACATGCATAATACACATAAAAATAATTTTTTTTGCTAACATATCATGTAGCTTACCAACCACAAGAAAATTCATAGATTTAACCACTTGTTGATACTATTATTTAAATGTATCTACAACATGACGAATGACATGAATGAAACTAATGAATTCATAACACTATCATATAATTAATTCTCATACACTGATTAAAATGCACAACAATTAAACTCATAAAATCACTCATAAAAATAGATAAGCACTTATCTTTTTAAAACAATTTTGCAACTAGCTGTTTGAGATAGATGTTCCACCCAACCATAGACTTATTGTTCCATATCTCAACAAAAAATCACCCATGAGATGGGGCTAGGAATCCAAAAAAGAGTGTGTCTTTCATTTTCCACTCATAGTTCAGATAATCCCACAACCCAATGAAATTCTAATACAACTATCCTGAATTTCCTCCATCTCTCTTCCTCTCAATCTACCCAAGACAAGGAATGTACCCCTTCACTTCTCTTAGTCCATCGGGTGTCCCGTTTGTTTATCAGAGTCTCTATGATGTAACCATGAATCTCACTATTAGGAACTTAAGAGAGACTCATTGCTAGGAAAACTACCAGGAAAATAACAACAACAAGCTTGTTGTTGTAGTGCAACTCTCACAAGAGTTCACTCTTCAGGACTGGAAACCTAGTTCTTCTACAAGCCTGATAACTTGCTTCTTCATTCTTTAGCTCCAAAAATTATCCAAAATTTTCCTTCCATTGTTGCTCCATCTCCAACGCACTCTCCTCTACCGTTGTCTCTCATTTTGCATGAAAAAACATGATTGTCTAAAATTTCCCTCTTGGCCATACAAAATTCCTCTCCTTTTGTTGTTTGCTTGATTTACACTCTTCCAACAAATTGATTTTACTCAGCCCCATACTCCCAATAACTATGGGATGTGACTCCTCACACCCACCCTCTTACATGCATTCAATGATTGGGATTTTCCACACTTAAGGGAAAATTAAAAGGTTCATTCAAAACATTAAAAACAAGAAAATGATTTAGGAATTAACTCATGGATAAAAACAAAACCCTTCTACACCCCACCTGTCTTGTGGATTAATCAACCCCCAATCTCTTTCCATATCCCCCAGCAACTGACATGACATTTTATTTATTAAAATTTAGAAATAAAATTCACATATACATCGTTTGGCCTTAACCACATTCATATCTACATTATGCATTATAGTGGGGATGTTACACAACTTTTCTATACATAGGTAGCAACCATCAACCAATCACTTTCTTAGTACAACAAAATGTTACTTCCAACATATTTTGTCCCTCTAGCCACTTTCATAAATCGAAAGGCAAGGGTTCCACATCAACACTTACATCATCTTCTTTAGTAGTGCATTTTATGATATTATCAATCATCATCCTAGAAAATATTCTTATCACAAAGCCACCACAAAGCATCATAGACCTTCTTGTGACACCTTTACAATCAACTGATACATTGTTCTCACATTTACACTCTTGGCATAGTTTCTATAATGATTATCTCTTGATTTGTCATCAATAGCCACAACATGATATGCTCCTCACATCTCTGCTTCAACATTTTAAGATCCTATAACTTTTTATTTTCACATTGTTAGTTTACTGACTCCAATGTAGATCTCTAATATTGGTCTACATAGCTTTTATCTCTGGCCAAATCAACCTCTATATGCAAATACACACTCAGTTTGGTACTCTATACATTACAATCATTTTTAGCTTCCTGACACGTTTCAAGGTTTCAGAGGAAAGTGTGGATACTTTTGAACTAAACCAAGAGAAATTGATATGGAATGAGGGCATCCTCAACCATCACAACACCTAAGGAAGACAGATTCTCATGATCACTTAGCCAGCTTGGAGGATGATGACCACTCCTCTCTTGAGGGAACAATCTTCTAGGAGATAGTTATGCATCTATGTGTGAATCGGGAAATCAGTTAGAGGAATCTCGTTCTATCTTGTAGCCACGTGCATGACCATAAATAACAATATTTATGCTCATAATTATTGTCTAGTTTTTTTAAGTGATGTGCCATTAGTTAGTTAAAGTTACCTTCATATAACAACATTTTATTCTAGTTTATGGTTGCATGCATTATATAATAATATTTTATTTTGTTCAGTATTAAAGTCACATTAGAGATATGTAATTCTATATAAAGGATGGAGCTTCATTAATACAAAATAAACATTTTTTCTAATCTTTTCTAAATTCTACTTTTTTTATTTTTATATCTTGGATGGTCTTCATATCAGATTCAACATTTTCTCTCATTATATTTGGTTTAGATCTCTGACACATTTGTGCAGTATCATAAATCTTATAGTAATTGCTTAAGCGTTTTTGGCCTTATTCTTCATCATGAATATATGTTTTTTTTTTAAATTTAATTTAAATTTAAAAAAACATTTAAAAGCCAAGGCAACAATTAAGTAATAAAATTAACATTATTTATAAATACAATATTTTAATAGAAAATTGCAAGTAGAAGGTTGACATGCTAAAGTAATATAAATCCATTATAACCTTGATTGAAACCAACTATCACACTAAGTTGACATGTTAAACTAACATAAATCCATTATAACCTTGATTGAAGTCAACTATGACATTATGTTTATAATGTAAAATGATAAGAAAAGATATACACAAATTACCGAAACTAGTAAAAAAAAAATCTTTGAAAGGAATACAAGTATATACACAAATGTTATATCTTAAACACAAGAATCACAAGGATTATAAATGCCCTTTGCATGCCCAATATAACTAGAAAAAGAGAAGGCCAAACTCTAGAATTACAATGTCACGATAACAATTCCTTCATAGCAAATAAAAAAGTGTTGTAAGATGTATTGTTGTTCAAAAACCTTGCACTTAGAATGGCCGAAGAGCCATCACTTTGAGAGTGGTGTTGTTTGTGCCATGTCCACATATAATTTATAAGTTTTGCGAAGTAGGGTTTATAATTTTTGTATTTGGTGTGATGAAAATATTTGGATGGTATAATGGAAATATTTTTGTTAATATTATTGTTTTGCTCGGAAGATTTTATAGTCCAATTTTATATTTTAATATGAGAGAATATGAGAAAATATGAAAGAGATTTGTAATGTTTAAAGTAAATTAAATATGATAATGATAATAATAATAATAATAATATTTAAGTTTATATAGAGTGATTGAGTTTAATGGTAAGAACATGTGTTTTTTCTTAAGAGATCATAAGTTCAAATTCAGAGAGGGGTAGGGTATGTATGAATCTATAGACTTTAGCAGTCAAATCTCGGCATAGAGGAGATCCCTTGTCCCACAAACAAGAGGATCTCATACACCAATTTAGTGTCTGGATTGGTCGTGATCTTATATATATATATACATATATATATATATATATATATATATATTGTAATGAACCACCTTGTTACGACAACAACTCTGATAATAGGTACAAATTTTTTTATTTTTATTTTTGAAGTGTGTGCGCGCGTGTAAAAAAGGACAGACCCACTTGACTCTATGTTGCCACCCGAAGACTAACAAGACACAACCACGATGATCACAACAAGAAGACGTAACGCGCACAACAAGTAACGGCAAGCATTAAACGACCATAGACATGAGGCGCACAACAAGTAACAACAAGCATTAAACGACCATAGATATAAGGCGCACAACAAGTAACTGCAAACATTTAACGACATACTGGGTTATGCACAGTACGACACAGAAGGAAGAATCCATAGTAGTAGATTTTACTATTTCTGCACAGGAAAGTAGGGCGTTTAATCTTAGTTCTCTGCTCCGGAGAGAGAGAAGGTTAGATAGGCTCCTGGCCGACTGCTCAGGCAGAAACTAGTAACCCGACGATGAACAAGATGCAAGCAAGACAAACACAGCAAGATGACATACGACGTACCACAGTAACAACATGCGATTAATGACGATCAAATGACAATAAGTAAGACTGAATACCCGCCCGTCCTACCCTGCAATGGTTAGGACCTCCAAGACACATAATCAACGCTCAAGCCCAGGTTCCCATCGATTTTAACCATTTAAGGTCTTAGAGCTGGCGACTGTTCTGAGGAACATGGAGGTGTCTACATCCCACCCGACACAAGCAGACCATGCACAACACAAGTCACAACCCAATGCCACATTAATTAAAAAGGAACAATCACACCCTTAACATAAAACATGAGCAACGACTTCGCCCCATCCCGATTATTTGTCGAGCCAAGCTAGTCATAAATGCAGTCTAAGTTAATCATCTAGCTCGAGCTCCTTAACACGTCTAAATGCAAATATCATCAAGGTACAATCTACACTAGTCTTAAGGCCAAGTGATTGCGCAACTTTTAGATCAAATTGGTCATCGAGGTCACCATCTAATTCAACATTTAAAGGACCTTACCATTTATGTGTTGTCATCATTAATACAATTTGAATGTCCTTACCATAAATTAACCATATCATTATCTTTATACTACTATAACAAAATAACATAACAATGCTCTTACGTTTCAGGTGTTATCAAATGCAATCCTAGCCTCCTTCCAAATTGCACGGACATTTCATTTACATGTTTCAACGAAGTTATACTAACCTTACATTACAATAACATTACAAATAGAATAACCATGCCATTTCTTTTTATATGTTATCTACTCTAACATTACACTCTATATTATATTGGAAAACATTACTCTTACATATTTCTAGAACAATAATTACAATGACGTTACCCTTCCAATAACGATATAATTTACAGTCACAAGGCATTACTCCTTACTATACCCATTTAGGTTTTCATAACATCAATAAAATTTCAGGAACATTTTCACTAATATAACGATATCCTTACTCACCCTTTTGGGTTATGATAACATTGCATCAGACTAATAATAGCATTACTCTTGTTATATCCCTAACATTACATTCTATCACATAATGCATGAGCAATATTTTACAGTGGCCTATTATTTTAAATTTTACAATAACAAATACAATAGAGTAAGCATCTAATTACAAATCGTAATAACACTTACGATATCCATAACAGTCGCCGTTTACGCTTTATTTATTTTCCCATATCCTTGCAATGATAATTACAATAAAATAACCCACAATACATTCTATAATTTATCAACCACAAATAAAACCGGTGGCCCAACACTACGCCAAGTAAAGTACGAAATTTAGAAAGGAGATGGCTGGGAATGCGTGCCAGGTGTGGGTGATCAACTTGGCAGCTAGAGAAATGGTAACTGTGGGGATCAGAAGTCAAATCAGAATTTTTGTAACCGTGTCTAAAAAGGTCCTTTCACAACCGTCTGTCACACTCTTGCAGAGGTAAACATAAATAAAAAAAAATCTTAAATCGTAACTTGCAGAGCGACTGACAATGTCACCAATTTCGCAACTAAAATAGTATCCAGAGAGAGAAGTAAAGGGGTCTCGATCCTGAATTGGTTGAAACTCAAGCATGCTGAGGCGGAATCAAGGAAGGATGACAGCGTTCAACAATTCGCTAGAAAATTGAAGGTGAAATAACTCATTGGCACCGGGACCGTTTCGTTGTCCAACTCGTAAATTTTTTTTTTCAATAGGTGTTCAATCTGGGAGCTCGAGTTATAGGGGTCGAATTAATAGAACTTAAACTAAGGATAAGACAATTGAGTTAGATTGTTTTTATCAAATTATCGAGTTTAAAAATTCGCTCAATCTGAGGTCAATAAAACGTAGAGGGTTCAAGTCTAGAAAAACCTTGCCAAGGATTGGCAGAACGTTCGCAACAGCTTGGCCTTCGAGTTAAGTCGAAAGTCTCTAGATGAAACCTCATAATTACTGAGAGAGTCAGCGTTCATGGCCAGAAGGACCGTAGGTCCGTGGATTTAATCTCTGAAGATTTGTTGTCAAGGTAGAAATGCTCCAAACAAAATCTGAAGATTCGCAGTCAGAAAAAAAAATACAACAAACGCAGAAGGAAATGCAGAAAAATACAACAGAAATGCAAGAAAAAGGCAGTTGCAATGCATGGGTGTCCTCCATTCATTTCCAGATTACTATCCCGATTTTTTGTGCTTAGAGTATTATTAAATTCCCTGTATACTTCCAGGAAGGGACGCAAGCAGGTGTAAAATGCAGCTAGGGTACAGTGTGGCTAATAAAAGTTTGCAGGTATATAAAAGAAAACAACGCAAAACCCAAAATTGATTGATGATGCTAACTAAGGGAAATACCAGCTAACAAAAACGCAGAGGGTAAGGCCGTCTCAAAATCAATTTATCCAAACCCAAACCAGAAACCTTTCTCAGTGCCTCCTTACAATCGAATATGCCCAAGGGGTTTTCTTCCATAATTGGCTTGCAAGGTTGAATGCCAGATCTAGAGTTTATCTGAAAAAGCATTCATGGAAACGGGACAGAACAAATTTCAGAACCATTGTATGAAGGAAAAGCCAATGATGAAATGGCCAGAACGAATTTCGCCATTTTCCCAATAGAAACAATTAAATTTTTTATTATAAAAAGAACAACGGTAAATACTTTATTAACAGAGGTGAGTAGCAGCCGTAAAAATTTTCATAATCACACCAATAATGGAGGTAGGTAATTTTATCAACCAGGGTAAGTCGTAAGGCATTCTAATCTACTAAAATACAAATCATACCTTTGCCTTATTGCCTGCCCTTGAGTGTCTTCCGCGCGCTCCATCCCGCTCTTGCTCGCCGACCGTCGAGACCTCACCGGTACCTCCCATCCAATCGCTAGGGGTACTCTGCTTCCCCCTTAGCCTCCCAAGCCGCAAAGGGGCCACACACAGTCCAGATGGTATACCTAGCTTCCCAGCTCGCCTCCAAGGTTGAGCTACCACTCTAATCCCAGCTGAGAAAATCCCAACTCCTCACAAGCAACCAGTCCAGTCCAAATTTGACAACATAACGATACCTAACAACCCATCCCTTTTTCCCCTCATCCCCCTTTCTTTTATAGAGTTTTGAGACGCCCTCTTGCCCTAATCACATTTAATTTAAGTTTTAATGAAAACCCTCTAAAAATTCTCCGTCTTACAAGTGTCACTCATCCCCCACGTTCTCCAAAATTATTTTCTTTAAATTTATTAAAAGGCTCATTTCCCTATTTTTATTATTCCCTTTCTTTCCGTCTTTTTTTTTTTTTTTTTTTTAAACGAGAAAGGTAAATGCGCTAATTAATCTTTTCATTTAATTTTTAAAATCATAACTTTTTATACTCCCGCACGTTAAATAATTTTATTACTTATTAATTGTCTATGTTTCCTTTATTACTTTATTTCTCTATTTTTATTAATCCCTTCCTTTTTTTTTTAAAACCAAAAAGGTAAATGCACTAATTAATCTTTTCATTTATTATTTATTTAATATCTTTTGTTCTTCCACAAGTTAGGAATTAATTTCTTCTTTGTAAAATTTTAAAACCATTAGTTTTAATTTAAATCTTACCCTCGTCATCACCCCAAGAATTTTATGAATACCCAACTATTACTTAGGTGGTTTCTTGTTTAAATTGTTATTTTTATTCTAGGGTCTGTTCTTAAGGTTAGACTAAAATTTTACCCTAAAAGTTTTAGACTCAGTACTTAGATTCTGAACTGGGCGACACTGGGTTAGGGGAGTTGTTTAAGGATTTCTTAAGGCGTTATTGTCTTAGGGCTATTTAGGTTTGTTTCCTTCATCCACATCAATGCGACGTGCCCTTCAGGACGCACCACGTGCTCCAAGGGTGCCACTCGCCTCGTTCGTTTCCTTTGCGTGATGTGCCCTTCAGGATGCACCACGTGCTCCAAGGGTGCCACTTGCTTCTTGTGTTTCTTTTGTGCGACATGCCCTTCAGGATGCACCACGTGCTCCAAGGGTGCCACTCGCCAACTGGACTGATTGGTAGACATCTATAACTTCTGGAGTCAACACTCCGCCAGGTGAACTTGTGGGAGACTAAGGGCTCTAAGGAATAAGGGCCCCACCTTATTGCGTTCCCTTTAGAATCATCGTGAGTGACTGTCGCAGTCTGCCCTCACGACATCGTGGATCCTCTCGAACTAGGTAATCATTAACCTACAGTTCGAGCCACAGTGGGAGTGCTAGTAGGAGGTGGCAGGGCTGTTGTCCACCCCTCTCCCTCAACCTCTCTGGAAATCATGTGTGGCCCCTTTACTCCATATGTGAGTCTGGTCGGCAAGCTATCGTCAGCCTCCATCATCGACAATTGTGTCAGAACATGTCAACATCAAATCATCAAATCAATGAAATATCACAGTAAATAAATCAACCCAAATAGCACACTCCCTGACTCAATCCGGAGTCCAAGGGGTTCCAGCGATGCCTCTGCATCCTCAAGATCCAAAACCCTTCACGCTCAATAAAACTGAGTCAATAGCACCTATCTACATCAAATAGTAAAACATTATGTCGCCTATCATAACACATCATAGTAAAGTATAAATGTTTTAACATCAGAAAAGTCCAGATCACTTGCGAGCAAGTGTCCTCAAATAATAAGTTTTCTCAGTGCGCCAGAGCGGGATGTTACATATATATATAATCTTAAGTTGGATTTGATAAAAAAACAAATACAGAATGACCAAATGTTAAATTTGATCCTTTTTATATTTGATAAATCCCAAATTAAAATATCTCTAAAATAATTATATACATATTTATAATTAGGATGAAACTCATAATTTGTGTATTTCAAATAAATTAATAAAAAAAAAATGAAAAAAATAATAATTTCCAATATTAAAAATAAATAAAAAAAATAATAAAAATAAATCTAATCTATATTCATTTTAGATTAAATTGATTAAAAATAATAAAAGATGATTTATTATACATTCATTTTAATTTTAAATTAATTAAAAAAAACATTCATATAATCTTTTAAACCCCTATATTAAACATATAGTACATATTTCATATAATCTTTTAAACCCCTATATTAAACATAGTACATATTTTATATGAAATTCTTGTTTAAAAACATTATAATTATACCTTCAATTTAGTAGTCAAGTATGGTTTCTTTAAACTTCGGATTCAAAGCTTCATTATACTTATTTTTAAAAGTGGGAATAAAAAAATCCCTTTAATTTTAGGATCATTATGATTAGCCCCTTTTTAGCCAAGTTATAAGGAATTATTTTGGAAAAGAAGATCAACATATGGCTAGAGAGCCATGGAAGAATAGTTAAAGGCTAGGTCAAATTTAAGCGTTATCATTCAATTTATGAACCACCTTGTTACACTTAGGATCATTGCAGAGGAGTTTCACAATCATAAAATCAATCTCCTGTGTTGTTTTGTTGACTTTAAAAAAGATTTTGACACAAGGCCCGTGACTAACCTTTGGAATAGATTAGAAGAGATGAATGCTCATTTTGAGTTGAGATTTGTTGTGATAAGGTTGTACTAGAACATTATTTCCAATTTTAGGAACATTGAGGGTTGGTTGGAAGAAATTAATTGTGATATAGGAGTTAAGAAAGGTTTTCCACTATGCCCTACCCTTTTTGGAATATATATTGACAAGTTAAAGGGTTGTTTGGAAGAAGCAATTTGTGTTGTCCTAACTCTAGCTAGTATACACATCATCCTTTTTATTTACACTGATGATATCGTTCTTATGACAAGGAGTCTCTATGATCTTGACAAGCAACTAAAAATTCTCAAGGATTTATGTTCTAGTATGGGTATGATCATTAACAATGACAAAATGAAGGTTATGATAATTAAATCCAAAAATATCACTTATGCTAATTTTATGCATGACAACAATAACTTGGCGGAAATTATTCCATACAAATATCTCGGACTTGATCTTCATCACAAGTTTCAATGGAACTATATCATTGAGGAAAGTATAAATGGATGATGGAAATCTTATTATGGACTTGCAAATAGTTGTAAATTGGTGAACCTTTGGCTATGAGATAATAAGAAACTCCTCTTAGAGACTCTTGTCATGCACATTATATTATATGATTGTGAATTTTGGGGTTTCAAAATCTCTATAGAATCATGGAGAAAGATAGAGAAAATCCAAAAGTATTTTATAAATTATAATCTCAAAATTAAAAGAAATACACCCTATCCTATCCTCCTCATAGAAGCGAGTCTTTCCCCCATTGAGAGAATGACTATGACTAGGTTATAGGTACCTAATGTACACCAAAAATATAAAAAACATGGAAGACAAGAGGCTTCCTAAGATTACTTCAAACTCCAGCCAAAACAACCTACATCTCATGATAGGTTGACATAAAGATGCCAAGTCTTGGATAAATCATGAGGGAATAAAGAAAGAGGTCACTCTACAAAACAATGATAATATTAAAAATATTATTACATCTAAATTTAAGGAGAAATTGTGGCACGATAAAAAATTAGAGGATAAAATAAAATTAACATACTATAACAAGGTGAACAACCCTAATCTATAAGATCAAAAGTATCTCTTTGTTTTGACTAGAGTAAAGAAGAAAATCAACATTGCTAAGATAATAACAAACTCTCACGAGATCCATAGTGAAACAAGACGCTGGACAATTCTTAAAACGCCATGGATCAAAATAATTTGTCATCTTTGTGACACTAAGAGGGTTGAAGATGAAAAAGCTTTCTTGTAGAATGTCCTGTGCACACCCACATTAGATACAATTTCAAAATATTTTTTACAATACCAACCTTCCTAACCTTTAGACTCATCAAAACTATGGTGATTTAGGAACACTTTTTTTAAAGTTTTTTGAGCACATAGATAAAATTATAAAGCAAACCATGTAATTCCTTGCTTTTCTTGAGGTTTGATAGACCAAATTTGGCCTCAACAGACGTTAACCATCATCATAATATGAACAAACTAAGATACATACATACATAGATATATAAAAAATAAAATAACAAATATACAATAATAATAATAATACCTAATGCACTTAAAAAATATATAAGATTTTTAGTGAAATAGGGTGTTGGACAATTCATTAAATGTTGTGGGTCAAAAGAATTTTCCATATTTGTGACCTTAATAGGGTTGGAGATGATTTTGTTTTTAATTTTTAAATGTCTTACATGTACACCTAAATTTAATCTCAATTTCAAAATATTTATTACAATGTCGAACTTTCTAACCTCTTAACTCATCGAAATCATGGTGATTTAAGAATGCTTTTCTTAAAGCTTTTGGAACACACAATTAAATTTTTAAAGAAAATAAAAAAATTCCTTACCTTTTTTCTAAAGTTCAATAAATCAATGTTAATCTTAGTGGACATTAATAACCATCATAATCATCAATGAAAATAAACTAACACAAACACACACATGATGATGATGATGATGATGATGATGATGATGATGATGATGATGATGATGTTGGTTAACGTCCACTAAGATCAAATTTGGTTTATTAGACCTTAAGAAAGGTAAGGAATTACTTGGTTTTCTTTAGGATTCTATTCCTTTGCTTGAAAAGCTTTAAGAGAAGCATGCCTAAATCACCATAGTTTTGATGAGGTAAAAGGTTAGGAAGGCCACTTAACAAATATTTTTAAATTTTATCTAATGTGGGTGTATGCAAGACATTCTAAGAGAAATGTATTTTCATCTTCAACCCTCTTAGTGTCACAAAGATGAATTTTTTTTTCGACCCATGATTTTAGGAGTTTTCAAACGCTTTGTTTCACTATGAAGCTCATGAAAATTTGTTCTTATTTAGTGATGATGATTTTCTTCTTTACGCTTAGTCAAAATAAAGAGATACTTTTGATCTTTTAGATTAGGGTTGATCACCTACTACAATATATTAATTTTGTATTGTCCTATAATTCTTTATCACACCACAATTTCTCCTTAAATTTAGATGTAATAATATTTTTAATATTATCATTATTATGCAGAGGATCTCTTCCTTTATTCCCCAAAGATTTAACCAAGGCTTGGAATCTTTATGCCAACCTCGTTTGATCCACATGTGGTTTTGACTAGAGTTTGAAGCAGTCTTAGTAAGCATCTTCTTTGTCATGTTGTTTATCTTGTTCTTGTACATTAGGTACCTAGTCATAGTCATGCTATCAATGGAGGAAAGACTCACTTCTATGAGGATGATAGGATAGGGTGCATTGCCTTTAATTTTGAGATTACAACTTATAAAATGCTTTTGGATTTTCTCTATCTTTCTCCATGATTATCTAGAGATGCTATAGTCCCAAACTTCACAACCATATAAGATAACAAGAGTGATGAGAGTCTCAAAGAGGAGTTTTATTTTATCTCATAGCCAAAGGTTCATTGATTTACAATAGTTTTCAAGTCCATAATAAGCTTTCCACCCTCCATTTATCCTTTTCTGAATGCCATAGTTTTAGTTAAGGTTGTGATGAAGATCAATGATGAGATATTTATATGAAGTCACTTCCTCCAAGTTGTTCTTGTCATACATGAAATTAGTGTAAGTGATATTTGTGGATTTAATTATAATAACATTCATTTTTTAGTGTTAATAGTCATAATCGTATTGAAGCTTAAATCCTTGAGAATTTTTAGTTGCTTGTCGAGATTACAGGGACTCATTGTCATAAGAGCAATATCATTAGTGCAAAGAAGAAATATGATGACTATACCAGTTAGATTCAAGTCAACACAATCTACTTCTTCCAAACAACACTCTAACTTATCAATGTATATATTAAAAATAATAAAGAATACAAAACGACCTTGCTTAAATCTATATTAAAGTTTATTTCTTCATACCATTAACAATAATGTTTTTTTACAAACTCCAAAATATTTTAAACACCTATACTTTTAAACATCAAAATTATATAAATCTACATTGTTATATAATTTATTTATTTGTATTTTTAAACATTAAAATATTCCCGAAATTCCTTACCTATATTTTTAAACACATATATAAGAGATGAAAGTTTTTATTCCAGAGAATTGAATATCTTAATGAACTTTGAAAACAAAAATATTATTTTTCTTTACATGATTTATTTTTTTACAATATTTTGGTTTTATATTATTTTTTATAACATTTTTGTTATGAATCAATGTAATAATAAAATTGATATAAGAAAAATATTAATATTTTATCAATTTTCTATGTTAATGATAAACTAGTGTAAATGTTCAAAAATAAAATATAAGTTTATAGTAGAAATAAACCATTTTAAATGTTTTATTTTTAATTAAAACAATTGTTATTGTAGTGGCAATGTATGTGTCTTTTTAGTGCATAGATTTGAATTCATACACAATTTTGAATTAAAACATATTGAAGATGCTTATACCAATACCAAAATTGCATTAGCCTATGTTCCTAAAATTAGTGTTGCGATGAAGTGGTGTGACATTACTTATTAAAATTACTTAAAATATATTCATAATAGCAATGCAAATTACACTAAAACCAACAAATGATGACATTCTTTTGTTTTAATATAAGACACCAAATTTCTCTTAAATAAATTGTCAACCAACTATTATTTATTGTATAAAAGAAATTGTTAATAAAATTGAAAGGAGATGTGCTAAATAAAAAAAATGTCTATAAAGGCCTAAGCTTAACATTAACTTATGAAATTAGAATGAGTATGTTAAGTTATTTATGTAAAATATACTAATTATGTAAAAGAGAGATAAACTTAATTAATTTTAAGTGCTAACAACTTAAACATTCATGAGCATATAGTTTTTTCTTATGCAACCGAAGCAAAAATCATCACACATAATTGATAAACTTAATAGTTACAAAGGTTAACATATTACTATAAAGTGAAGAGCTTCTATGCTTAAATAGAAATATAAGCTCAAGTAATCATCCACTTATCATATTGTTATTAATTTTTTAACTATTTGACATGATTAGATAACAACTTGATAAATTTGATAATGTAACTTTATTCATTACCATATGAATAACGTCCATAAAATTATTTCCTCGTATTCTAAAATACAATGGTATTTGACTCCTCTATCATTATTTTGATTTTATACAACATTCATTTAACTTTAACAATATTCTATTTTATTAATATTCATGGTGACATAGTTTATTTTGTGCCGATTTTGTAATTATTAATTTTTTTTCTACTATGTTTGAATTTTTTAATTGTTGTTTTATATATATATATAATCACTAATTTCAAACTGAAGTTATGCACATTCACTGGCTATTTCTAAAATCAAATTTGATGAAGTGAAGGAAAAAATTACTAGATTATTTAAATCACTAATAAATGAAATTTTTAATAAAGAAGAAAGATATCAATGGCACTATGATAATCACAGTGATAATTTGCATTCAATATGGGTGCATCCAAATCCACCTACTTCATGGTACCCAAGATTGAATCAATGGTCCAGATTATTGTTAAAGAGATCACAACCTGTGGGAGAGGGAGAAGGAAACTATGGAACTTCGTTCATGGATGGTCTACCAAGAAGTAGTATGCACAACCATCTATACAAGTTATAAAGAGTTATAGAGATAGTTTGGCTAAGATATATACAAAAGAGGAAACTCCTAAAAAAATATTAGGAGATAATAAATGTGGAGATGGAAAAAAGAGGTCGAGTGATAAAGGAGACATCAAACCAGACAGAATAATCATAGATAGCAAAGATTGCATAGTGGAATGGTGGAAACTTATTTCGTTACAAGATCGTTAAAAAAAATAAGTTACACAATTGTTAAAAAATTGCATTGCGTGTTAATTGAAACTCAAATCTTAAGTATAACTTAATATTGAAAAATTTCATTCTGTTACAGCTCCACCAAAAGACATCGAATTGGTTAGCCAATCAGATGTGTGATAAAATTAATTTAAATATTAGAAAAAAGTACTTATTTTGTTAAGCATATGTACAACATTGGACAACAAGAAAAATATTTGCACTCAAAGGAAAACTAATGGATGGTCAAATATGAATCAAATGCTATAGTCTTGGCCTTCGACATGGACCATCATATGAACAAACTAAGATACATACATATGTAGATATAAAAAAAATAAACTAATAGATATACAATAATAATAATAACTAATACAGCTAAAAAATATATGAGAGTTTTAGTGAAATAGGGTGTTGGACAATTCATTAAATGTTGTGGGTCGAAAGAATTTGTAATCTTTGTGACCTTAATAGGGTTGAAGATGATTTTTTATTTATTTTTAAATGTATTACATGTACAACTAAATTTAATCTCAATTTCAAAATATTTATTACAATGTCAAACTTTCTAACCTTTTAACTCATCAAAATCATGGTGATTTAAGAATTCCTTTTGATATGGATTTTATGAGCAGAACAAAATGAATACAGATTATTATTAGTCTTAACACATAAACATAAGGATAGCAGAGATACAATAATAGAGATACTGTAAAACTAGTTTCTATTCAATAAGAAAATGTGTTGAATCTGTAAAATGCAACGGAAAGCAAGCTTGCTAGAATGGTGGTGACTTATCTCTGAGAAGAGATGTGATAGCTACGCTCATTCGCAAGAAGATGGTTACAATGAGGCTCTCAAATCATTTTTACAATAAACAAGAATTCCAAAACCCTAGACATTAGAAACCTAACCCTACGAGATGAAGCACCAAAAGTCATGTGGGCCCCGTTGGGGTAAGTTAGTACATCAACTTCCCGTGGTCATAACTTTTGCATACAATCTTTGTTTTAGGAACACGATAGCTCGTTGAAAAGGTCTATCCAAGGAATACAAATTTTTCCATCAGAATCTAACTTTGTATGGAGTTTGAATAAGGTGAACCCTAAAAACGTTGTTTAGGGCCTCAAAACGACCTCGGAAGTCAAGGACCTGAAAACTAGGAAAAAATGCCAAACTGGAAAATTGCCAAAATGAGCTAGTAGGAATAGGTGGGAGGCCACCAAAATCCATCTAGATCAATCCTACCCCCTTAGGAAGAAATGGTCTCCATTGCATTGAGTTCCCCYATCAGACGAGAAAATTTATGTTGAATTTGGCCCCGAGTGAGCCACTTGCCTTGGTGCAGGAGCTTCCCTGCTTTGACAACTCGATAAACATGGATCCTTTGTTGGCGAGTGCCCTTGACCCGTGTGTACACAATATGATCACTAGATGTCTGTTTCATGYAGTTAGGGTTGAGATCTGTTGGTTTTAACAATTTTTCTATCTATGAGGTGTCTAATAATGGTGGGAAATATGGATCCATGTTGAACACTAGGTGCAGGCCAAGGAAAGGGGGAATGTTGAGCTCAAAAGAATTATCACCCACAACCTTGGTGGTGGTGTAAGGTCCTTAACAGAGTGGGAGAAGCTTTTGATGGGGCCCTGTAAGGCATTCTTTTTGCAAGTGTAACCACACTTTGTCTCCCACGTGAAAATTATGTGGCACCTAGTGTTGATCATGGCACTGCTTGTACTTGGCATTGAACTTATGTAAAATATCTTGAACCTGTTGGAGGATGTGATGGATCCGCTCAATGGAATAGGAGGCTTTTTCAGCTTCAATTGGAGTAGGTGATGAATTGACTGGGGTGGACGCAAGAGGCACTGCAACATCCATTGGCCCCAATGGTTGGAATCCCAACTTGACCTAAAAGGGGTTGTGGTTTCTTGATCTATGTAGGACTCTGTTGTATATATGATGAACATAGGGAAGAATCTCATCCCATGTGCAGGGGTGCTTGGAATTGTACATGTGTAGGATATGCACGATCATTCGATTGACGACCTCAGTTTGGCCATCTATCTGGGGGTGGAAGGAAATGGATTTAGTGAGATTGGTGTCTAGCAGTGACTAGAGGCTCAAACAGAATGTGCTGAGGAACCGACTGTATCGATCTTAGACAATGGTTTGTGGGATTCCAAAATGTACCCAGACTTGTTCAAAGAAGAGCTTAGTAGTGGCCTCTACTATCATGCTCTTCTTGTAGGCGACCATGATCGCCATCTTGCAAAAATGATCAACAACCACAAAGACACAGTCATTTCCCCTCTTGGTGGACGAAAGGCCCGATATGTAGTCAATTGAGATGGATTCCCATGGCCTATCAGGAGTAGGAAGGGGGGTGTACATGCCTTGTTTCTTAAGGGTCGGTTTGGCAATAGCGCATGTAGTGAAAGACCTTATATACCTGTTGACATCCTATTGAAGTTTCAACTAGTAGAAATGTTTCTGCAACACTTCCATTGTCTTTTTGACGCTGAAGTGTCCTGCCACCCACCTATAGTGGGATTCCCAAATCATCTTCGCTCGCTCACTTGATGGAACCCATAGATGGCCTAGTCGACACAATAGCCCGTTATGAAGATGGAAATTAGCGACAACTAAGTTTTCACCCAGTATTTGGTATGTGGTGGGAAATTTAGGGTTTTTCTCATAGAGGTTGGGCCATCTAGAGGTCTCATGGCTACAAGATACTAGCACCGTGGTGAGTTTCACGACTGGAGTTCGGTTGAGGAAATCAACAACTCGGTTGGTACTGCATATTTTGTAGTTTATGTTGAGGTGGAACTACTGCAAGTATGTGGACTACTTCTGATGGTGGTCATTTTGCAATTTTCCTTGTGTCTGCATGAACTGTAGTGGCTTATGATCCATGTGGATTACTGTCTCCTGCCTGAGAATCTAATGTCTCCACTGGTGATAGGCTTTCACAATGGAGTACATTTATTTGTCATAAGTAGGGTACTTACAGACAACATCTGATAGTGTCTCACTATGATAGGCCATGGGGTGTTCGTGCTGACTAAGAACTACACACACAACATAGTCCGAAGCATCTGTCTCAATCTCAAAGGGTTTTTGCAGGTCCGATAATAAAAATAATGGGATGAGCACAAGTGCTGCTTTAAATCATTGAATGCTTGCTGTTGGGATAGGCCCCACACAAATTTTTCCTTACCACCACCCCTGGTTACTTGGCTGAGGGCCCATGAAATATGGGAGAATCCCAACACACAAGTACATATTGTAAAAATTTCAATATTCTATTTGCGGCGTTATGGACAAAATTGTCCATATTGTCGCAAAATAGAGGAAATTTAAAAAAATTATATTCATCTTGCCCGATAACGTCAGTATTGCCATGTTTATGTCTCTCTTGCCATGTTGACGTCTATCTTGCCATGTTGTCGTCACTCTTGCCACATTTTCCACCTAGTTGTCTCTCTTGCCACGTTTGTGAAGATTGTTGTTGCAATTGCAACGTTGTGGAAACTAGGTTTTCCCTCTCCAACGGTCAACTTAGTATGTTGACCAAGTCAAAATACTAACGATCACTTAGGTTTTTATAATGTTGGAATAGCGATGTGATAAAATCTATAAATATGTTTCATTTGACTGATGTTGCGACAAGTTTTCTATAATAACGACGCTTCAAAAAGGGTTTGCGGGTCTTCTTGGAAAAAAAAAACAAGTATTTGTTTCAGTATAAGTCTGTGGGGAAGAATGTCAGAAAACATTAGAGATGGGAAAAGAATTAAAGAGGGTGAAAAGGGTGATGGTAAATGTTATTGAGTGAGCCTGTCCACCTCCAATTCTTTCTCCCTCAGATCCCCGTAATACATCTCGCCAATCCCCAACATGTAGTCCCTGTCTGTCAACAACTGTTGGTAGTCGGCCCTCATCATAGACACTCTCTCTCTAAGAGTATGAAATTCATCCATGGAAAATCCCCGTCTAAACTACCATGTGCCACTGATGCCCTCCATCAGTAATCTTCCACCAATGCATGTGTCATCAATCATAAATATAGCAATGGACATACCTCCACCAGATGCATGATGAATAACACAAGTGATAACTCAAATATCTTAGATATGATATTATTCATAAAGAATAAGACCTTGATCTAATGGATATGCATATATTGTACAATATAGCTAATAGATTATAACAAAATGAAGATAAGCCTCAACCAGATGAAGGAGAGAAGCTACAAGCCTCCAAAGGCCACTTGGATGCAATGCATGAATAACGAGATGAGATTTAGGCTGTATGAAGTGCCAAACCCCCCAACTGGATAGGTCACTCTCTGTTGGAAGATTGGATACCCTCAACAATTCGACCTTGATGCCAAAGATCTCCAAATACTTCGGAGAAGATGCCAAACTAAAGATCGAGTCAATGATGAACCCCTGGAAAAGTCTCGGGATGAAAAATGAATTTCTGACCCACCAAATGCACAAAAGTAAACATTGCATAATAGAGGATAAACTTTTAGTGTTTTGTAGTGACTCATGAAAATAACAGTGGATAGAAAATTGGAGTGGAAATGGATAGCCTCCCAATCTAAAGTTTTGTTTTCTTTTGGCAGAAAGCTCTAACACCTAGTCAACAAGGTATGGAAACCAATAGAAGTTTCACACCTGGCCAATAGGGAATGAAACCTATAGAATTCTGACACCCAACTAGTATAAAGAATCACTTTGATACCACTAGTGATGTATTTAGCTACACTCAGAAGAAGCCATCATTAAATTATAATATAAGAGACAAACACAATGTAATAAATTTAAATATAACAACAACAACAACAACAACAACAAAGGGACATAACCTAAGAGACACAAGCATTCCTAACCAATCAATGCAAATAAGTATACAATCACAAGGATCATTGTATCAATCATATCTCATTCATTCATTATCGATTCTATATTATTTTTAACTTTCTAACCCTGGCACCTAGGTAAATTGTTTACTAGTGATTTCCATGCTGTAAATTAGATTAACAACTCACAAAACAAAATACACTGCTGGAATAATTAACTAAAATAAATAGAGAAAGAAAAGAAACCAATTCTTAACACACAAATATTTTTTCCCTTCAAATCAGCTTATCATTAGAATAATATCAAAGCTTACAAAGGCTCCCTTACAGGGAAAATGGCCCATAGAGAAATACATAAAACTATAGACAACACCTGCAAACCCTAGAAACTCCTCGGTTGTACAGTCCAGTACATCCATTTTTCTAGACATGTACGCACTTGTCCTCACTGTCACCCAGGTACTGGATGTCAACCACCCTACAAATGACCCAAGACCAATCTTTAGGCAGACCCAACAACCATCTTGTTTCCCGCACCACCTTTCGCACGAATGGAAAACCTCCACCGTCAACAAATAAAACACAATACATCACATTGGCTTCATGGAGCCAACAACACAACGAGACTTGACAAATGAAAACCACAAGAAATCGCATCATCCACAAAGGATCTCAATGACTCAAATCCAACCTATATATACTAGATCCTGCAACCATCCGAAGAGCCCACAACACAACTCATGTGTTACCAAGAATTTTCCCAAGGAATACAAATTCAAAGCCCTGCAAGGGAGCCACAAAGATCACCCAAAATCCATGACAAGTGGAGGAGTGCTCTTTCAAAGTGCCTCCCGAGATGATTTTTCACTACACTTACCACCCATGTGCTACCAAGCGACATGATAACAAGCCAAGAACCGACCAACCCTGCAAATGGCCCTAGGCCAATCTTCGAGTGGACCTGGTAGGCAGCTCCTTTTTATCACCACATCACCCATGGTCCTCATTTACTCCTCCATGTTTCCTTGGTACACCTAGGGAAAAAAACTAAGACACTTGGATTGTGAGAAAAAAGACTAGGAAACATGTGGAAACACATGGATTATGATTCAATTAAAAAAATGAATATATACATGAAATTATATATAAAGTTATTGTAGTTTCATAGGGAAAACATGGAATGATATATTAATGAGGGAAGAGAGTAGCATACATCCATGATATAATGGTAAGTGAACTATGAATACATGAATTAGATGAGAATGATGGTAGAGTGTCAAAGTTTTCATGTTTTAGGAGGTAGTGTGATATATCTAGGGAGGTTACCCGTATCTAGGGAGGTTACAACCAATCCCCATTTTTCCTCAACCAATGCATTTGACCAAACATTGATGTCCAAGCATGAATCTACCTCAAAATCACTATAATTGACTCATTTACACCTTATTACATCATTACCACATCAAAAAGTAACATTTTACTTCATAGATGTCGAATCTGGCAAAAAAATTGCTGAAAACACCAATTCTAGGACAAAGCGTAGTGAAACTGATAGAAAGCGTAGCGTGCTAGGAAAAATGGAGTTTTGGAGGCCTTCCTGAGGTCAAAATATAGATCTAAAAAGTGTTCTAGAAATCTAGGGATCTCTACTAACTGATGAAATTCTTAAGCAACAAAATTGACATGATTTGGCCCTTCAAACTCATCTTCTCCCAAAAGTACTTAGAAAAGAATAGCGTGCTACTCCAAAATGTGGCAGAAAGGTCATTTTCAAGTGGTGTTTTTCTCTTCATGCATGCTAGAGTTGACCAAAATTTGCCTCTGGATAGTCCAAAGTGATGTACAAGTCATGAGGAGTCTGAAAATAAAAACCATTTTTCATTTTGAATCCTCCATCAAAGATCTACTGCTTGTAATGACGACATTGTGCCTTACTAGATTCATAATGGCTTTGTAACAGTTGGTGCTGAGAATATGTATGAATATTTAGGAAACTATATCACACTTCACTTTGAAGGACTATGAAGACTGTCTTTGGTTTTCAAAAGCAAGTTGAGGAAGTCCTATAAGACCTAGAGACACTAGAAAATGTTGTAAATCGTGCAGAAAGGTCTCTGTAATGAGTTTCCATTTGATTTAAATGCAAAGGATTATGTAATGGAAACAACAACAATTATTTGTAGTATAATCTAGGTATAGGCATAAATACCCCTCATTTGATGCAGGTAGATTAAGCTTCAGGAGATGTTGAGCATGCATTAGTAAACATTGTGGAATGATAATTTTATTTTGAAGCAAGATGCAATGAAGAGGGCTATTTAAGAAAGTCATTGAATTTTTGTTGGGAATTATGTTTATATGTTGTATAAGTTTGACTATAACATTGACCAAACTAGGATCCATCCCTTTTCTTTGCATTTGACAAGGAGTTTCAGGGCATCCCTAACATGCCAATTTTGGGCTTAACTAATAATGGTTGCCTTTCACAACACTATGCTTACATAATAAATACTACCCAACTTAACATGCAAAAACGTTTTTTCCCACTTGTTCTTTAGCTAAAGTTGAGGGTCCATTTGAAATGGTCAAAGCTATCCAAATATCACAATTCCCATCATTCTTATTTCTTGCACAAAAATCCCAAAGAAAGTGAAGGCCAACAAGCCTCTACCACACCYRTTGAATCACCCTTGAGTCAATTYTATTKCTTYGATGTTAACTSATMTTCTAATTCCCCTTGAAATGAAGAGGCCAATTCTTGAATAAAGGTAAGAGMATGAGMCAAAAAWTTMTTGAATACATCTAACTACTTGGTCCACTTAACACAATTGAAACACCAATAATGAAATATTGATCTTTCTCTTAATCTAGTTCTACTAGTTGCATCTACATTATTTCTTCCCATTCTGTATCTACAAATGCTTCCGACTACTACAAATCTAAGTGTCTTGGGTAGCCTGGTCTAAAATCTTAGAGAGAATTTCTATCTACTAAGGTTTCATCATCTAGCTCGGTGACTTTATCATCCACAACCTAAATCTCCTAAAACTTATCTCTCTTCTCCAAAGGATTATTGAGTGCTAGAGCCTCATTGTTTGGCATTGCTTTGAAAATGACAATATTTAAATGGTTATGTTGTTGCATGTGATCTTGAGGCTTAAATATGTTTTGAGTAGATTTTAGAAGGAAATTGTGGCACCTATAGAGTGTTACTTGTGTTTATTATGGAATGTTGGTTAAGATTAGATTTTTGGTGTATTCCTTGATAATATTTGAATTTGTTCATGAGTTGACTTTACCACTTATGTCTTTCCTAATATGATTTTAGGTAGCAAGCGTGATACATATTTGTACATCTTGAGTATTGAAGCCAAAGGGTATACTAAATTGAATGTGTTGGATGGTTGTGGAAACCATATAAATGAATGTATGGAGGATGTAGTTGTCTTATGGATGAGATTTCCATATTTTCATGTGAGTTATGGAAGTAACTCTTTAGATATGTATATGTTGAATAATTGGTGTTGATGAATATCACATACATAGTTATATTTTG
>JASDQU011402288.1:108065-121457 GCA_032191745.1 Picea mariana
GGTTGTGGAAACCATATAAATGAATGTATGGAGGATGTAGTTGTCTTATGGATGAGATTTCCATATTTTCATGTGAGTTATGGAAGTAACTCTTTAGATATGTATATGTTGAATAATTGGTGTTGATGAATATCACATACATAGTTATATTTTGTAATATGGTTTGGTTTTGTAACTGGAATTTAATGTGGGCATACCCAGGGCATTCCAAGAGAACATGTTTTTTATCATCCACCTTCTTATTATCACAAAGATAATAAATTATCTTATCCCATGACATTTTAGAAGTTGTCCAATGCCCTATTTCACTATGGAACTCATGAACGTTTGTCCTTATTAAACACAGTTTTAGGAAGTAATTTTTAAATGTATAATGTATCTGTTTAAGTGGTATATAACACTGACGTAAAAACCTTGGGGTTTTTGTTTCAATAGTTTGATGAGGACATCAAGATAGGATAACGATTTTAAATATTAGGAATTTGATCTTAAAATTCTATTATGAGTATCCATTGGTTGAGTGATGATGGACCTTTTGTGCTAGTTGAATGATTTTTTCTGGTTGAAGCTTTGATTTTATGTTTCCTAGGATTGATGTGAGATATAAAGGGTGTTAAAAATCAGTATACCTTATGTATTTTTTTTGTTAAATCAAAACTTGAAAATGACTTGTTCGTTAATGGTCCACAATGTTTGACAACGAGAGGCGACAGGTGTGGGGGGATAGTCTGTGATCACAAAGGGAATATTATTGTCCACTATGCTTGGGGGTTAAGGAACACTTCAAACAATACCTCTATGGCATATTATTTGTGGCAAGGTCATACCGCAGAGAAAGTAATACCATAGATTAAACCGTAAACCATGATTTATACCCGATGTGAGGGCGAATTCGCTACCAGAAATTTCTGTATTTCTGGAAATGGGGCGAATGGAAGCTTGGAGATCCAAAATGCAGGAGCGAAATACATTTTTTTCTTCTCTCCCTCATAAAAACCCAGGCTAGCCCTCTATACTATATAGTTTTTAAATAAATTAGGGACGAAACATAAAATTAAAAAAAAAACACTCCAATATAAAAAAATCTCCCAATAAAAATTTGGAACCCCTTTAATTTCACTCCTGAGCGAAATTTCGCCCCTAAAATCACCCATGAAGGCAAACCAACAATTTTGGATTGAAAACTAGTAAAAATATTATTTTCTTAATGAAATTTTCAATATGAGATGCATATATTGCACAATCCAAGTGTTGTAGGAATTTTTCAGGTTGTTTAATCTCATTATTGAATTAACATTGAATATCAAGAAAAAATGCATCACCAATGCAAATTGGAGAAGGAGAAAAACATTGACTGGGAGGGAAATGCAAATTCTTAGATACAATTTGTGAGTGAAAACGAGGTGGGACTTGCGCCCATTCATGGTTTTATGCTCTCACCCAAAGAAACTACTTTCAAAGAGACTCATGCTCAAATAGACTACTTTCAAGGAGACTAACACCCTTTCAAGGAGACTCACACCCAAGGAGATAGCTTGCAGAGGGCACAGGGAGAGAGTTCACTAGCTGAAAGGTTAGAGAGAGCTCGCAGAGGGCACTGGGAGAGAGAGATCGTAGAGGGCACCAGCTAGGAGAGAGATCTTGCGAAGAGAATGGTAAGTTGTTGAAAATACTTATCTGTATTATGCTCGGAATGGTTACTTCAAAAACCCTCCCACACTTCGGTTCTGAACCCTCAACTTGATTCTGGAATCAACCAAACCCTTACCATAACTCGACTCATACCCTCAGATCAATTGATTCGAACCTGAATTAGTAAATTTCTTCCACAACTTGGGTCGAAACCTCGACTTTCTCTACATAGAAAATCCTTCCACAATTCGGACTAGAAACCTCGACCCTGATTTTCTTCGAACCTAAAATTAATAACTCTTTCCACAACTCAACTCAAAAACTTGGGTTTGATCACTTTGAATCTCTTCCAGAACTTGGGCTTGAGACATTGACTTGCTTACTTCAGATCTCTTCCAGAACTAGACCCAGAATCTTGGCTTGCTATGAGCTTGGTTTAATAGAAATCCCCCCATAGTTTGGCTTGGAACCTTGGGCTTGATTTGACCTCGATCACCCAGTCACAATGGATATGAGGGTGGATATGTCTTGTTGCATAATAATTGTATGAATCGAGTTGATAGTAATGGTTATGAGGTTCAAAGGAATGGTTGGGTCACTTCTCATGCTACCAAATGTGTGGAAGCCCTGGCAGCTATAAAATGGGTTTTCATGGATAACCAAATGTGTGGAAGCCCTGGCAACTAAAAAATGGATGGATAAACAGTGCAAAGTCAAGGAGGGAAGTAGAAAGTAGAGGTAGACAAATTTAAGTATTCTCATGTTTTCTTATGGTTAATATAATTTTTGTTCAATGTTGTTAGTATTCTTATACAATTATGTCATGTGTGCATTCCACTCATCCTATAAATGACCAGGTTGTGAGAAAGGGCATTAGCTCCCTCTCATCATCACCTCAATTCCTATATTGTTAGAAAGTCCATGTGTTTCTTCTACTCATGTTATTATTCTAAATACAACACCTATTTGGTAACAATTCCTCTCACCAAATCCCTTCTAGAATGGTGTAACAATGTTAGGGTTACATTAAAGCATGAAGAGTAATTATGACAACAGTACAACCTACTTGTTCGAACAATAATTGCATTGGTTTTCCATTTTGGGAATGCAATGTAATTACAATAAGATTCAAAACCACATGTGACCCAAAATAATCATGTTAAGCTTATAGTTGGAATGTGCAGCATAATTATGTCGGGCTACAAACCATGCAAAAGGTTAAAAAAACACATAATTATTCCACAAGTTTTCCATAGATTATAAGACAAGAACATAGCCAACATATTCCTTGAAAGACTCTTTTCCATGCCCACTCTGAGCATATCCACAAATCAGTGCAATCCATAAAATAATGTTCTGTTTAGGCATTTTCTCAAAGACTTTGTGAGCATCTTCTATTCTTTGGCATTTAGCATAAAGAGTAACCAGAGTATTCCCAATTGAGAGGTCTGATTCAAACTTCCTTTTCAAAATACAAGCATGGATTCCCTTTCCATGTTCCAGAGATCCAAGGGATGCACATGAACTTAGCACACTAGAAAACGTGAATTGATCAGGATTTATGCGAACCCTTTTCATCTTATAAAAGAGTTCAAGGGCTTCATCATAATGCTCATTTTTTTCATATCCTGCAATTATGGTTTTCCATAAAAAACATCTTTCTCGAGAATGTTATGAAACACTTGAAATATATCCTCTATCATCCTACATTGAGCATACATGGTGACTAGGGTACTAGCTAGACATATATCTGGCTCAATTATAAATTTAATAATGTGGGTATGAAGCTGCATACCTAATTTGACATCAACAAGGTCACAGCATGCCTTAAGCACAGTCACAATAATTGACTAGTTTGCAGTCATTCCTGCTTGATGCATTTCAAAAAAGTGTGAAAGAGCCTTCTCACCACAATTGTTGTGGACATATCCTAAAATAACTGTAGACCATGAGCCCATGTCTCATTTGGTCATTAGGCAGAAGAGTTTTCTCACATAATTTGTACTACCACATCTGCTATACATGTTAAGGAGGCAATTTCCCATTGAAACATCCAACCCATATCCAGTTTTAATGATATGGGTATGGATCTCCTTACCATATCCTAAATTTTCCAAACTGGCACATGCCTGGAGAATACTTGCAAAGATGAATTGATCTGATTTCATACCTGCTCGTTGCATTTCACAGAAGAGGTCCAGTGCCTCCTCTCCAAAATTAGCCTGAGCATATTCTGTAAGCATTGCACTCCATAAGATCAAGTCATGTTTGGTTTCTCTTTTGAACACTTTGTGTGCATACTCCATGCTATTGCACTTAGCATACATGGTAACAAGGGCACTAGTTGTATATATATTTGACTCAAATCTAGTTTTGATCACATGGACATGAAGCTCTTTTCCCTATTCCAGAACACCAAGGTTTGCACAATCCTGAAGAACACTGACAAACATAAATATGTCCAATCTCAGGCCTAGATGATGCATTTCAGAAAAGAGTTCAAAGGCTTACAGATCAAGTTCATTCTGCACACTTGCTGCAATCATTGAATTCCACAATGCCGAGCTTACTGTGGCCATTTCATCAAACACTTTGCATGCATAATCTACAATACCAAATTTTGCATACATTGTAACAAGAGCACACCCCACATAAACATTTGACTAAAAACCAGTTTTAGCAATGAGCATGCAACTCCCTCCCCTGATCGACAACTCCAATACTCGCACAAACTCCTAGAATGCTAGCAAGCATAAATTCTCCAGGTTTTGTTGGATTTATTTCACACACACCTAGGATTTATTTTTCCTAAGGTTATTCCTTGTTTATTAATCATAATTAGTCATTATCCAGTCTCCTATATTTTAGGGGAGAATATTCCACTTGGAGAATATTCTCTTTCAGTTTGACTAGTTGAGTTGAGTTTAGATGTTTCATTGGTTTTGTCACCATGCAACATTGGGATCATCACCAACTCACTACTCTTTGTTCACTCAGTTAACTGAAGACTAGTTGACGAGTTAACTCATCTAGGTGGCAGTTCACTCCCATAACTGCCTGAGAGACTAGACTAGGTGGCAGTTTACTCTTGTAACTGCTGGTGTGTGTCCAGATCAATCTAGACCACCACTATGGTTCATTAGTTACTCATTTATCCTATATATATTGTAAATTATTCACTCTTTGAGTGTGGAATACGGTTAATGAAAATTCTTCCATTCTTTCTATCTTGCTTCTTCTTTCTCAAGTTCTCTCTGCAAATGTGTGTAGTATTTTCTAGTTAGATCTATTCTATGCAGGTTCAACACATTTACATGGTATCAGAGCCGACATACTTCTAAGCAAAATCTACACCAAATCATTTTTTGCAGGTACAAAAGATTGAAGACAACAAAAAGATGGATTATTCGCCGGAAATACTTCTCACACCTCATAACTATTTGGAATGGAAGAAAAAAATTCTGCTTCATCTTAGATGCAGAAGCTTATACCAAATAACCATGGAAATGGAAGTAGAGCCAGATTCTGTCGATGAGAAAAATGACTTTCTCAATAGACAAGATATGGCGATAGGAAGTATCGGCATGTCTGTTTCTCCCAAAATTTTCCATCAAGTATATGAAGAATCACAAGGATTAACTCCAAATGAATTATGGACCAGATTGGAGGTTCTATTTGGGAATAAATAATATTTTGAAGATTTCATGCAGGAGGTCGAACAGATAGAGCCAGAAGAGAAACCGTTAGAAGATCAAGCCTCTTATTTTAAAGAGCCTTCTACACAAGTGTTTACATAAATTTGTATTCCATTAATTGAAGATGATGTCTACTCCATTTCAGATTTGTTTTCTGAAATTCATGTGGAAGATATATGACATGCATCTCAGGAGTCACATGCAGACACTTTTGCATGCACCATGCATGCATCTCAGGAGTAAAAAAGAGAGCCGCGCACATCAGACGTCATTTTGATATTTTATGAGAAATATTTGCAGAAATAAATTAGATATTTGAATTCCTCTTGGGAACATATCCAATTTCAAAAAAAAAATCATCCGAAACGGAGTTCGGAAAGTGAAGTTATGATCATTTCAAAATCAACAAAATTCAAGCATTTTTCTGGAAACGGCCGTACGGTTTTCAAAATTTCATCCAAAATTTATTTGGATATTATTCATTACAAGAAGATAAATTGGATATGTGTGGAATTCAATGATGCATATACTTCATCAGATTCATGCAGACATCTACATCTTCAACAAAATCTTCAAAAAGCACAAACTTGCACAGTTGCGAGGTTTTCTTGAAGTGAAGGACATGGTTGCTTAGCAACTGTCTTTTGTTCCTTATCATTTTTTATTTTATGCATTGTAATTTGAGGGGGGGTTTTGTTCCCATGATGTTTTCTCTCTTTCCTTGTTTATTTCAGTGTATCATTTGTATTTGGGTACCTAACATGGCCTCGTAGCCGGAACCCATTCTTTATTTTCACCATAGTGATGTTCAGGGGGAGTGTTGGAGTTATTTCACACACACCTAAGATTTATTTTTCCTAAGGTTATTCCTTGTTTATTAGTCATAATTATTCATTATCCAGTCTCCTATATTTTAGGGGAGAATATTCCACCTGGAGAATATTCTCTTTCAGTTGACACTTCAGTTTGACTAGTTGAGTTTAGATGTTGCATTGGTTTTGTCACCATGCAACATTGGGATCATCACCAACTCACTACTCTTTGTTCAGTCAGTTAATTGAAGACTAGTGGACAAGTTAACTCATCTAGGTGGCAGTTCACTCCTGTAACTGCCTAAGAGATTAGACTAGGTGGTAGTTTACTCTTGTAACTGCTGGTGTGTGTCCAGATCAATCTAGACCACCACTATGGCTCATTAGTTACTCATTTATCCTATATATATTGTAAATTATTCACTCTTTGAGTGTGGAATACAATTAATGAGAATTCTTCCATTCTTTCTATCTTGCTTCTTCTTTCTCAATTTCTCTCTGCAATTGTGTGTAGTATTTTCTAGCTAGATCTATTATGTGCAGGTTCAACACATTTACAGACCCCTGTTTGATGCATTAGGACAAAAATATCCATTTCCTCTTCATAATATTCATTCTTACTATACCTTGTAATCGTTATATTCCATGACACTAAATTCCATTCAAGCATTCTCTCAAACACTTGGCGTGCATTCTGCACACTTTCACAGTTTGCATACATGTTGATAAGGTGATTTCTCAGAATGATTCCTGGCTCGAGCCCACTATTAATCATGTGTTGATGGAATCTTCTACCATTTGATAGAGACCTATTGTCAACGCATTTTAATATGAAACAAGTATAGCTATTGGTGTCCACTTGCATTTTGAATGGGTTCATCAATTGGTTATCCATTGTCAATGCATTCAAGTTCTGTTTGTTCCTGTACCGACTCTCGTTACCCTTCTGTTGGGGCATTTGACACACATGAATGGTTATGAATGGCCTGAGAGTGGAACCCATCATTTTCATATAAAGAAACTGCATCTTATATGAGAAATAGGGACTGTTCCACTTAAAAAAAAATGGCCAGTGAAGAAAACTTACCTGTTTAGCTCACAAGTTTAAGAAAATAGAGTTGTAATCGATATACACAATTTATCAAATTGACCCATTTGAAGAAATTTATACCATAATTGGCGAAATGGGTGGAATTAACCAATGTCCCCTCGAGGAATCTCAATCAGAGAATTGGCAGAAAGCCATGAACATAATTTGGATCATCCACATTGAATCTGCTTGATATATGGATGGAGATCAACAATATGGTTGAAATGTGGATGAAGATCAACAATAAGATATGTTTTTTGGCCTCTAATTGATGATGAAAACAAATTAGAGATGGAGCAACCCTTATAATCATCTTTGTTGTTGTTTTGTAATGAGACAACCAATAGACATGTTGTTGGAAACCAATTTAGGTTTGCACCATAATTTGCCAAAGGAAATTTCAAACATTTCCAGAAGTCTACTAGATGAAAATTTATCCAGAAATTTGTTGTCTAACTTAGCCCAAAATAGAAATAAGACTGACTAGATCTTGAGTTCCCGTCTCCAATGAGCACAAATAAAACAAGACATCCCATTCCTTAAATTGGTGGATCGATCCTCTATATGAGGCTATTATTCTGTGGTAACTTTTTTCTTTCCAAATGCCAACACACTAGATCCTCATTAAAATGACAATCATCAACCAAAAGAAGAATAGTTTCTGTCATGAGGTCTTTGTGGCCACTGTTTTAAATTTGGATATGAAGTCAGGCTTAGACACTTCCTCGTCTCACAAACCCAGAAGGTAAATCCAACACAAAAGAATCTACAAATCATCTCCAAACTTGTATATAAATACTATTTAGCAATGGAATTAGCATGAGTCACCAAATTGAACTTACATGTTTTGTATGCTATATGTGGTCCAAACAGGGTGAAAATTGTCTTCAAAATGGTTCACTTTCAAAAGGCTCCCACTGATTAGAAACACCAAATCTATAGGCTTCCATATGATTCCTTAGTACAAACAGGGTGAATATTGCATCCTCCATCTCTAAGTAGTAGATATATTTCAGTGAAAATGAAGGCAAGCAGACATCAAGTAAAGTAGGCAAAGTAGTAGTTTCAAAAATTACTATGTAGTATGCACCGTAAAATGAATAGCATGCAATTCTTGTGTATCTCGACACAGGGAAAAAGAATGAATATTGTCAATTGCACTTACCCTAAAACATTACCAATATTCCCCTTAGGTACATAGGCCATTGTTGAAATGATGCAAGCAGTGGGCATCTTGCACAACAAATTCCCAACCAACAAGATTGGAGATGAAATTGATGGTAGTATGGAAGTCATTGCACACACAAAGTTTTTTTTATTTTATTTTTTATATCCAGATAGGTGTCTCAACGATGGTGTTGATGAGACCAAAAGCAATTTGCAAGTTTCTCACTATGAGGATGGAAGGATGGCTCTTGTGTGATATCATGTAGAACAAGGTTCCTGTTAGTCCCATTTTCTCATCTCCCTCATAAAACTCTCGATGTACAATTTTACTTCATTCACCATAATTTGATTACTTAGTTGTGATTGACATGTTGTGCTTTCATAATAAGCATGACAGACTGCTCCATCATACAAAGGTTTCTCTGGAACACTAACAATCTCTAGTTGTGTATTAGGAAGAACATGAACATTAATATGAACATTAAGGATGCTTCAAAACCAGGTTGCAAATCATCCAGTTTGTCTTTCCTCAACAAAATTTTCAAAATTTGTAGCTAAATTTTGTCTTGTGTGAGACATCCAAATGCCTTCTTTATATTAATCTTCACGGGTGTTTAAAACTATGTTTCCACTTTCCAACTTTCTCTGACACTTCCACAAATATATCTACTTCTGTCAACATTAATTTTGCATGCGGATTTTCTTCACCATAGAAAATATAAACATGTATCTTGCAACCCTCTCATTGTGATAGCAGATAACATATTCCTTGTGCTCCTCCTCCAAATCATGCAACACAAAGTTGGTATCCGTCATATACCCTACCTCCTTAATCTTCTCTGTCAATCTCTCCAATGTTGTATATTTCTCCTATGTTTGTGGGTGGGACCTGTCATTAACTATAAATGAATGCACCATGTTCTTTATCCCACATTTGACTTGATAGTATGTGCCCATTTGAGATGACCTTGTCCAGTGATTAAACAAGAAACGATGGATGCACAACAAGAATCATATTCACACATCAACAGATTCAAACATAATGTTGGCCAATGGCAACATTATATGTCAAACAAGAAGACTTTTAATCTACAATCCTTTGGGTCTTTGACCATAAAGAAGAATCCAACATAGACTTTTAATCTTTAATCCTTCAGGTCTTTGATCTGTAGTAGATTCTCAAGCATACAGAGTCCTGTAGCATGATGACAGTAGCAATTATTGACATTGACATACCAGGTAATGATCAACATTATATATATATATATATATATATATATATATATATATATCAGTTGCATATTACCAAGAAACACTCTTTTGTGCGGACTCCATACAAAACTATATTTCAAACGTCCTATTTAGAGGAAATTCCAATGTTATGAAGGAGTTTCAACTTTCCACCTATTCCTCATGGCAGTACACTAAGTATGCATTGTCATAGTAGTGTTATAAGTCATCATCATGGTAGCGCCGATGAGGTGGATGGTAAATTGGCATGGCACTAGACAAGACCAGAGAGAAAATAAGCCAAGACCAAGGAGGGAAGTTTCAAATGAATGTGTCTGCACCAAGAAAGTGGCATTCAATATCACCAGGAATCTATGATGTCACTTGTAAATGCTCCAAGTGAGATAGAACCCATCCAAGCAATGGCCTTACTTAGTCAACCATCATTGTATGGAAAAAAAAATTGTTACAAGAACATGCTGTGGGACTTTCTATTGTACGTATTTATGAAATAACCATGAAAGGACCTAATTGAACCGATCCTTTTAAAAGGAGGAGTTAGGCGTTTGAATTGTGGGAATAGGAAACCGAATTCTTGAGCATCTTGCTGGTATAAATGGAGTCTTATATTATACAATTCAAATTCTTGAGAAGGTCCTTCTGGTTAATATGCACATAGAGTCATACTGAGCATCACTTCTGATCATTGCAGTAACAAGTTTGTTGATGCTTCCTCACTCTTCTCATTCTGTGTATATCCAACAAAAATGGCATTACATGACAATACATTTTTTTTCAGGCATTCCATCAAACACTTGTCGGGCATCATCCACACTCGCATATTTTTCATACATGTCTACAAGATAATTACCCACATAAATATGGAAATCAAAACCAGATCTAATAGCATGGTAATGAACATGCTTTCCCTGCTCTGTGGCCGCAATATTGGTGCAATCCTTGAGAAAACTTGGAAATGTGAATTGATTCAGCTTACAACCTTCCTTGTGCATTTCATCAAATATCTTCAACAATAATATATTGATCTCCATCCTCATTTTCAATACACTCTGATGCATGCTCTCCCAACTCCAAGTTCCCATAGATTCTGCAGGCACCAAGCAATGCTTTCCTCCGTGCAATGTCCACCAAGCAATGTCTTCCATGCAATGTCCTCCATGCAATGTCTGCCAAGCAATGCTTTCCCAGCTCCATCCTCTATGCTCCTACACTTGGTATACATTGTAACAAGAGCATTAGCAACATAAACATCTGTTTCAAATCTTGTTTTGATCATGTGTGCAAGGAACATTTTTCTCTTTTCTAGGGTAGCTAATGTGGCACATGCACTAAGAATACTGGAAAAGGCAAACTGATTTGTCTTAACTTGTGTTACCAATTGAGAGATCTGATTCAAACTTCCTTTTCAAAATACAAGCATGGATTCCCTTGCCATGTTCCATATCTCCAAGGGATGCACATGCACTTAGCACTCTAGAAAATATGAATTGATCAGGCTTTATGCGATCCATTGTCATCTTAGAAAAGAGTTCAAGGGATTGATCATAATGCTCATTTTTTGCATATCCTGCAATCGTGGTTGTCCATAAAACAACATCTTTCTAGAGCATGTTATGAAAGACTTGAAATGCATCCTCTATCATCCCACATTGAGCATACATGGTGACTAGGGCACTAGCCAGACATATATCTGGCTCAATTATAACTTTAATAATGTGGGTATGAAGCTGCATACCTAATTTGACATCAACAAGGTCACAACATGCCTGAAGCATAGTCACAATAATTGACTAGTTTGCAGTCATTCCTGCTCACTGCATTTCACAAAAGTGTGAAAGACCCTTCTCACCACAATTGTTGTGGGCATATCCTGAAATAACTGCAGACCATGATCCCATGTCTCGTTTGGTCATTAGGCAGAAGAGTTTGCTCACATCATCTATCTTATGGGTTAATAGATGCATGGGTTAATAGTTGCCACTCCAATATTTGTAACGTGGAATGGCATGAGAGGTCCATGTGCATGAAGAATATCCCCAAACTGTCTATGCCATTCTAACCAATGCCTCGAGAGTTGTAAGATTGCATCGAGAGTTGTTAAGGAACTCAGGTGTTGTGAAGATACCTTGGGAGTTGTGAAGATACAAATCAATAACAACTCTCGTATTTGTTACTTTACAATGTACTTTACTCTCAATTTCTCTCTCCCTTTTGACATGTATAGGCCACCTTTACCTTTCTATCATTTATTCTCCTTGGGTTCATATTTCCAACGAGGGTAGTGTTTTCATTGAGTTAAAGTTCCACCTTTCTTGTTCATTTTTTTTCAAAATACCATTATTTGGGTTGTCTTTAAATTGTCCAAAAACTCTTAGGGTAAAGTTACATGAGAAAAATTCCCAACATAATAGGATACTAGAAAGAGTAACTCTATGGTAATCATTATGAGCTTACTGTTATACTAATAAGATACTAGTAATAAACTAGTGTTGCATCTTGATTGAATCGTTGTTTCTGTCATTAATGATTTTATAGGATGTACACGCAAATAGGAGTTTGTCAGATCTATCTTCATTGAGCGAGGGAAGTTCAAGTAGAATAGAATAAAGTGAGACATCTAGTAGGTCTAACAGGTGGAGATTGACTAGAGGTGAGAATATTAGAAGAAAATTCCATAAACGCATGGAATTTTTTCTTATGAAAGGGGGATCATGTTCTTACAATCATGAGAGCATAGACAACATCGAGGTRCCCTTGAGGTACAAACATATAGTGAAACAATGGGTACCCAAGGATMTTCCTGAAATAAACACTGATTTTTGTGTAAACGAAAGGATATACCGGATTGCTCCATCATCATTACATGGTTTGGGGATATTTTCCATGGATGCCATAAAGGTCTATTACGACRGATTAACTGAATTGATGGAGTACGTCAGACCCTGTTATATCTACAAAGATTGGATAAAAATAGTCCAATATACACAAAGTATGTGAAGATATGGCTTGGCTGCAAATTATTTACAACAAAAATACAATGATCAAAATAAAGGAGCAACTATCTACATTGATGGAAGGCCAAAAACAACGGGGAATATTGCAGGGTTTATAAACAGTACATGACCCACGACCACAAATAAGCAACCCAATTGCGTATTTGAGGGGCGTGAGGAAAACCGTGTATTTGTGTGTGCAATAAAATCAATAGCTGCAGGGGAAGAGATATTGATTGATTACAATTTGAATCGAATAGATAGAAATGTTTCTATTATGGGGGCGGTACGTATACTAATTTACCCAACCTATAAGCAATGACTCATATTTTATGATTTTCATTATGTTCTATTTTTGTTATCAACATTTGAATTTCTCATACATTTGAATTTATTTCTCATAATAATGATCATGGTTCTAATTTTATTGTAATGTGGCAGGATGATCATGGTAAATCAATAGCAGCCTCATAACAGGTAAATGAACAACAATTTTCGAATTGCATTTAATGTGCATTTTATTTCTGTGGCGATCAATTATTTTATTTTTTTTACATAACTAAATTATCATTTATTTTGTCGAATATTTAGTCGACGGGACATGATGTTGATGATGATTCACTCAAAGAAAGGGATTTGTATGAATCCTCCAACCCTACAATTTTAATAAGGAAAATAATCAATAAAGGAAACAAGGAACTAGCTCACTTGTTAGATATTCTAGATCAAACTCCTAAGGTTGAAGAAAGGAT
>JASDQU011402289.1:25776-41035 GCA_032191745.1 Picea mariana
TTGTTTATCTACGGGAGGACAGGCATCGACAGATCATGAACTCCGGGTAAAAGCGTTTTGGAAGGAAGCAAGCGGAAAAAGTTGATACTTTTGAAGGCCGAAGTCCCGAAGTGGACTAGAGCCATCAATTTGAGGAGGATGTGTGGCACCTGATTCCAAACTTTGGGTACAGAGTACTCTAGGGGAAAGTGGAGTTCAAAAGTTGAAACTTCTGAAGCATGAAGTTCCAAAGTGGATCTCGATCATTGATCATGAATAAGGATGAGGACCATTGATCGGGTCCTGGTTGAATGTTTCGAAGTTATGAAGTCCTGAAGCTCTAGATAAGCTCTTTTTCAGCTAAGCATAGGGTCATGACAATGGTCACATGCATATTGAGAGCTAAGGGAAGGAGGGCTAAGAGCCGAATTGGTTTTCCTAAAGACAAAAAAGTGCTAAGGAAGCATTTAGACGTGGTTTCTAATAGTGGTCACCTATGAAGTGGTTTGAAGGAAGCACCTGCGCAGGAAGAAATTATGTGTCAGCCAGGGATAACAGGACATTGTTATGTTTGGAGAATGGGGAATGATCTCTAGGGACAAAAAAAAGAAAGAGACCTGTAGCATGGTTAGGTAATGTTGTTATCATATGCATAATTCTAACAAAATGGTCACTTGCACTTTTTGCAGAATTAAGGGGCTTAAGCACATCAGCTTAGAATGCATATTGAGGAAATGGTAGAAGGTGAGGGAGCCTCCAGTAATGATAAGGAGGCCAAAGGCTAGAATACCAGAGTTGGTAATGTAGAGACAAATTCCAATGGACGCAAGGAAAAATGAGAGCAGGAAACGTTAATAGAAACGGTAATAAGCTTTGAGATGGAAGTGTAGAGATACAAAGCAGACAACGAGACACTGATTAGAGATAAAATTCAGATAAATGCTCAAGTGCTGGAGAGCTTAAATTAGTTGCAGAGACAAATGAAGAAGGCATCAAACTCAAGACAAGAGGAAGGAGGCAAGTTTCATGAAAGAAGAGATGCTCATGGAAGAGCTTGTTATTCCAGAAGTGCTAGCAGATCTCATGGGCACCACTCACCTCCTCACTGAGAAAGAAATTTTTATGCATCAGAAGATCTCGTAAGTAGTCTAGAGGTGTCCCCTATCAGACAACAAACAAGGAAACAACAGGTAGATAGTTTGCAAGGAGAGTTGAGGAAGCTCAAGCCACCTTCCTTCGATGGTGAAAGAGAAAGGGAAGATGATGTTGAAGCATGGTTTCTTGGGCTCAGGATATATTTTCAGTTGCATAACTATTCATCAAACATGGAAGCTAGAATTTACACCTACCATTTACACGGGAAAGCCGCAATGTGGTGGGACAAACTGAAGCAAGTGGAACATGTTAATGAAAGTAGGATCACTTGGAAGCAGTTCAAGAAGTACTTCCAGAAGGAGTACCTCTCAGAGAATTTCTACGCCAAGAAAATGCAGGAGTCCTTTGAACTCGGGTTGGGAAGCATGACTATGGTAGAGTATGAGAAGAAGTTCTTGGGATTGTTAAAATATGTCAAGTTCATTGGGGATGAGAAAGTGAAAATACAGATATTTCTAAGTGGATTGCCAGCTTTTTATAAGGAAAAGATCAAGTATGATGAACCCAGGACCTTGATTGAGGCCATCTAGAAGGATAAATACATGTATGAGCAAGGCCAGGGAAGAGAATCCTTACAGAAATCTTGGAAGGACAAGAAAAATGTGAAGTCCGATCAGAGGAGGAAAGGATTCAAACCTCCCTTCCAAGAGTCTACAACAGTCGAATATATGGGAAGAATCTATGCAGCTTTAAATGATCGACAAGTAGAGTACTGGTCCAATATGATCTAGGTGGAAGGTAAGATCATAAACCAACCTGTTACTACATTGATCCTAATATAGTGGATATATTACATTTGGAGAAAAGTAAACTTGGAAAAGCAAGTTTGTTTCAGTTAGCCACTGGAACCAAAAGGAGAATCCATGATATGGTCAAAAGTTGTCCCATAAGTCTTAATGGTGTGAATACTAGTATTGATATAAATATCATACCATTGGGGTCTTATGATGTTTTGATTGGGATGGATTGGTTGGGTAAGCATCATGTTGTCTTAGATTTTCAGAACAAGACATTTACCTGTCTTGATGGGAGTGGAAAACAGAGAACTGTGAGAGGAGTTCAAAGACCCATATCTATAAGGGAGATTTCAGCCTTACAACTGAAAATATGTTTTAGGAAAGTATGTCAATTGTATGTAGCTCATGTGGAAGAGCCAGATAATATAAAGGGGCCAAGCCTTTAATATTTCTTGGTACTATAATAATTTGAGGATGTATTCCAAGAAATACCTGGATTTCCACCAAGAAGGGAGATAGATTTCTCAATTGACTTAGCACCAGGAGCTGACCCGATGTCAAAAACACCTTACAGAATGAGCACACTAGAGCTAAAAGAATTACAAATTCATTTGGAGGAATTGTTGAAGAAAGGGTCTATACGTCCAAGTGTTTCACCTTGGGGAGCACCGATAATTTTTGTCAAAAAGAAGGATGGAACCTTGAGGCTATGTATTGACTTTCGACAGCTGAACAAGTACACTATAAAGAACAAGTATCCTCTACCTCGAATTGATGACCTCTTTGATCAGATAAGAGGAGAAAATATATTTTCAAAGATTGACCTGAGGGCAGGATACCATCAAGTAAGAATCAAGGAAGAAGACATTCATAAGACAGCCTTTAGGACCAGGTATGGGCATTATGAATTTGTAATGGCGCCATTTGGACTGACCAATGCACTAGCTGTCTTCATGTGCTTAATGAATGGAATAGTCAAAAATTATTTGGATAAGTTTGTCATAGTATTCCTGGATGACATACTTATCTATTCTAAGTCTAAAGAGGAGCATGAACATCACTTAAGATTGGTATTGCAAGTACTGAGAGAACATCAGTTGTATGCCAAGTTGAGTAAGTGTTATTTTTATCAAAAGAAGATCCATTACTTGGGACACATTATTTCAGAGCAATTCATAGCAATAGATCCAGAGAAGATCGAAGCCATTAGAGGATGGACAACACCCAGAAATGTGTCAGACTTCAAATCTTTTATGGGATTAGTTGGCTACTACAAAAGGTTCATAATAGTATTCTCTAAGATTTCTCATCCTATCACTTCTTTGAAAAAGAAGAGAACTAAATTTGAATGGACACTCAAGTGTGAAAATAATTTTAATCTATTGAAGGAATTACTTACTAGTGCACCTGTGTTAAATATTGTTCACCCAAATGAAAGTTTTGTGGTATGTACAGATGCATGTAAGGAAGGACTTGGGGGATTCCTCACTCAAAATGGACATCTCATTAGATATGAGTCCAGAAAGCTTAAGGAACATGAGAAAAACTATGCCACACATGACTTAGAACTTGTTGCCATTGTTCACGCCTTGAGGGTGTGGAGGCATTATCTCATGGGGAAGAATTTAGAATTAAGGACATACCACATTGGCATGAAGTATATTTTTGAACAGTCGACCTTGAATGCCAAGCAAACAAGATGGATGGAACTTTTGAGTATAACTTTGATATCAAGAATATCAAGGGGAAGGAGAATAAAGTTGTCAATGCACTTAGTAGGAGAGTGCATCTCACGCATGCTACTATTGTCAGTATGCATCAGTCAGACTTGAAGAGCATAATTTTAGATGGTCTTGTTACAGATCAGCATTACCTATAGGTAAAGGAAAACTTAAAGCAAGGAGATGTACAACAGAAAATAAAGGAGTATGATATAAAGGAAGATGGATTACTCACGCATAAAAATAGAATCTATGTTCCTAGTTCAGGAGAACTGAGGAATTTGGTCCTAAAGGAAATGTATCATGTTCCTTATGTTGGATATCCTGATTCCCAGAAAATAATTACAGCAGTAAGAAGCCAGTTATTTTGGCCAGGAATGAAGAAGGATGTTGTTGATTACATCGCTGAATGTATGGAATGTCAGAAGGTGAAGGCTGAGCATAGGCACCCAATGGGTTTGTTGCAGCCATTGCCAATTCCATAGAAGAAATGGGAAGTGATCACCATGGATGTCATCATAGGATTGTCCAGAACAAATAAGCAACATGGTTCAATCATGGTGGTGGTTGAAAAATTAACAAAGGCTGCTCATTTTGTGCCTGTGAAGAAAACGCATACAGTGGCTAATATTGCAGAAATTTTCATGAAGGAAATTGCTAGGTTGCATGGGATACCTGGGAMAATTGTCTCAGACAGAGATACAGAGTTTACCTCCAAATTCTGGAGGGGATTGTTTAAATAATTTGGCACAAATCTAAACTTTAGCATGACATATCATCCCCAGACCAATGGGAAAACAAAGAGAGTCAATCGAATAATTGAAGACATGMTGAGAATGTATGTGATGGAGAAGCCATCTAAGTGGGAATATTACTTACACTTGGTTGAGTTTGCATATAATAATAGGTATCAAGMTTCATTGAGAATGAGCCCATTTGAATCCTTGTATGGTAGGAAATGAAATACTCCAGTAATAAGGGACAACCCAACAGACAGAGTGGTACTTGGGCTGGAGTTGCTCAAGGACATGGAAGACCAGGTGGTTAAGATTAAGCAGAATTTAAAGGCATCTCAGGATAGACAGAAATTTTATGTAGACAAGAACAGGACAGCTAGAAAATTTAAAGTAGGAGAGMATTTACTTTTGAAAGTGAAGCCCAAGAAAAGATCTATGAAGTTGGGTAGTTGTACAAAGATGGCAGCCAGATTCTCTAGTCCATTTGAAATATTGGACAGAATAGGGCTAGTTGCATACATGCTTGCATTGCCTGCTTCCATGAATGTGCATAATGTATTTCATGTCTCTTTACTAAATAAATATGTACATGACCCTGACCATGTTATTGATTGGCAACTGATTCAGGTAGAGACAGAGGGGTATTTTCAGGTTTAGCCAGTGCAGGTATTGGACGGAAAGGTAAAAATTCTCCAGACTCGAGTTATAGAGATGGTAAAAGTTCAGTGGACCTGCTACGGTCCTGAAGATGCTACCTGGGAGCAGGAAGATGCCATACGGGAAGAGTACCCATAGAGTTTTGAATAAATTTGAGATTTTGATCTCTATTTTGTATATGCATTGAAGACAGTGCCAAAATAAGGAGGAGGAGCTGTAACACTATTGKCCCTTGGATGTGGAAGTAAGAGAAGATTAAGGAAGAAAAGGAGAAACGTGAACTACRTGGAAGGCACAGTGACTAATACCAAGTTGAAGTGAGCAAAAGATAAGAAAAGACAGAGCAAAGTAAGAGAAAGAAATYCGTTGGATGAGGAGATAGAGGATGAAAAATCAGCGAGGAAGATGGATCATGGACAAATCAGCAAGCGGAAAAATCCACCGAAGCACCGCGCGAGAAATAAGGAAAGATAGGCTGGCAAAGCCCTGAAAACGCGGGTCAAGTTGACCTAGGGTTTTAGACACCTAGGGTTTTTTTCTTCTAGGGTTTTAACACCTAGGTCTCGGCCTAAGGGTGTCGGTGAGTTATTGTAATGTATAAATAAAGGTCAAGAAAACCTGGGTTGTGGTTATTCGTTTGGATTAGATATCGAGAGAAGTGAGTATTGTTGTATGAGAGAGAAGTGTTGTGCGTGAGAGCCTTCTGATATTGTAAGATATTCATCTGGGTGTGAAGATAAAACCTGTAGCTAGGTGCGCAGGGAAGGGAATCAGACAGAAGATATGTTAGCTAAGAGTGTAGATAGAATTGTATGCTTTCACTTAATATATTATAAAGCACAATTCTATGGACGTAGCCCTAGAGAGATGGTGAACCACGTATATCTTGTTCTATGTGTGATTGATGTTGTGTTCTTTTTCATTTGATATGCTTCTATTGTGATATTGTGTTAGATCTGAGATATAACTTCCACAGTAGGCTTAAGGAAGATAAGGAATAACTAGGTGATTGTGTTTTGTTACCGCGAATCCACTCTATATTTCCTCTGGTTGTAGACACTTATGTCCTACAACCCCCTATCACTACTTCGGGTGAGACTGCATCTGCTACGCAATTGTTTTCGAAAGGGCCAATAGTTAGGGCTTGTTGGTGCACTCTTAGAGATGAACCCAGGGTCTGCCCCTATGCCAACAAATGGTTCTGTTGTCGGTATTGGTATCTTCTTGAGGGAATGTCAAGGTGGTTTCCATCAAAGACCGAGATTTATAAGTGAATAGAATATCAAGAAAAGGACTTCACTAAATCCTAGAAGAAGAACCCTAATATTAGAACTGAGGACTGGTTGGGAAGGTATATATTTACTCATATACATGAGATTTTCTTTGGAGGAATTCATCAGGAGTTATATGAGTGGTTAGCTAGGTTAGTTGATACCCAGTTTGAGATCAGATCTCAACCTCCTATGGTTTGGACGTCGGCGTTGATCAAGAAGGTCAAGAGAGTTAATTATTCCATGTCAAGAGTAGTAGATCATTGGTTTGATAGCACCATTGGAGGGTACATCACTGAGTTTGTTGTTGACAGAGTAGAGTCATATAGACAAGTAGAGAGGTATTTCTTTAAGGGACCTAGAGGAAATGTTTTACACTTTTTGAAGTTGAAGATCAAGATGTTATTGCATGAGAAGAACATATTGAAGATACAATAGTTGGTCAGATTGGAAAAGGCTAATGTTCAAAAACTGGAACAATGACAATGACACAGAGGCGGGACATGTGTGCAGTGGAAGAGTGTTCAGAGAAGTCCCTCTTGTGAACCTGTTTAAGAAGAAATATGGGGATGAGGGTTTCTGCAGTGGAGAAGAGGCAGATCTGAAAAACGAAGAGAATTTAGAATCCTCTAGGGCATAGGAAGGGAAAGTTGAAGAACCTTGCCAGGAAGAGATAGAAACTTTAGGAACCACGTTGATTGTTGAAGTAAGTATTTTTATTCCCCCTATTGTTTCAGCAGCCTTAAGTAACCAGAGTAGTTAGAGTTACCATAGAACTCAGAGAACTGTTACCAATAGTACAATACATACTCAGTCAAGAAATCTAGGAAGATCTATGGTAGATGATATGAGGTTACCCCCCTTTAGAGGAGATGGATCTGAAGATCCTAATCAGCACTAGTTTTTATGTGAAGTTGTATGGAGTATTAATAACATCACTAAAAAAACTATTAAGAGAGCTCAGTTCAGTGCTACCCTAAGAGATCACGCACTGATCTGGTACATGAAATTTGACCAAGGATTTGCACCTAAACCACTGACTGTCATTAACATTATGTAGATTGTCGAATTCAAGAAACCTAAGTCAAAGTCATAGTGCATAACAGAACTGAAAGAAATCAAGCAGAGAGTAGTTGAACCTGTGTGGGAGTTTGATCAGAGATTTAATACCTTGACAGGCCATTTGAGCTTTCATATCCCAAATGAACAAAACAAGGAATGGTTCATCGTTTCCCTCTTTCCACACATCAAAGTTCCTCTGATGCAACAGAAGATTGCTTCACAAGCTAAGGCACTGGAGATCACCATGAAACTTGAATCATCACCTATGGGAGAATCCAACTCAGGTATGAGTCAAATCTTAAGTCAGTTAATCATCTTGTCTATGCAAGTCGAAGATATGAAGAAAGACAAGGGAAATTACAAAAGAGAATATATCTGGTGTATCATATGAAAATCGGAAGTTCACGATAAGGAGAACTGTCCCATATTTCAAGAATACTTGGCTTCTAGAGCTCTAAATCCGCTAAATCATATTAATCTACCTTGGTGTGAGGTATGTAGAAATAGACATCGCTCTGGAGAATGCTACTACATGCAGAAATACTTTTAGACACCTACAAATCTATATTGCACATTCTGTAAGTTAGTAAGGAACGATGATAGGGATTGTAGAGCCTACGACCTTATGCACTAAATATCGAGGGATATATACAAAATTCAAGGTGAAGTACAACAAGATGGGAACACTACACAGTATAAATATCATGGAAGAGGAAACTTTAACCCTCGCGGTGGATTTAGAGGAAGAGGACGAGGAGGAGGTGTGGGTCGAGGTAGAGCCCAAATCATTTGTTATAACTGCATGCAACCAGGACATTTGGAAAGGGACTGTAAGAACCCYTGTACCACTTGCAGCTACTGCAATTCATTTGACCATGTCATAGAATATTGTCCTACATTGTTAKCCAAACCTCAGGAATGATGAGGAGGAAACCAACAGGTACAACTAATCACAATAGAACTTTGCGGAGCATATCCCAGAGACGCTATAATCACTAGAGGAGGCACTGCTACAGGAGAATACAGAATATCACTGGGGAAGATTCCATAAGAGTTAGGGGTTAGGAAAGTTGAAAAATGAACACCTGGGTTTGATCCCAAGAAAGAGAAATAGACATTTGAAGAAGCTAGAAAAGAATTCAGGAAATATCAGGGCTCTTCATCCAATATTCACCCAGAAGTAAGAGAGTATGGAATGCCTCTAGAATTTGACCAGTCTACCCCACCAGGAGAAGTAAAAGAGGTAAGTAAGCTCATGGAATTCTTACATACTTGCATTAAGTTGATTTAGGATGAAATCACTTTACAAGAGCTACAAAATTTAATCAAACAGTACGAGTTAGGATAGGTAGATCCCTTGTTGAATAGAGCAGTACACCAAGTCTCTAAAATGAGAAGGACAAACAAGGAACTACACCTGAATGCTCAAATTGGAGAGTATGATATAGACCATGTGGTCCTCGACTTAGGGTCAGATGTCAATGTCATGACGAAGAAGACCTGGGCACTGATGGGAAAACCTAAGTTGATCTATTCCCCGATCAGGCTTAGGATGGATAATCAGCAAGTTGTGAGCCCCTTTGGAAGGATGGAACATGTCCCTGTGGACATTGATGGGGTCATAACATGTGTTGACTTCAAATTAATAGAGATAGTTGATGAAATTTGTCCTTATCACACGCTGTTAAAAATTGGTTTGGATTTCAATAACCCCACTGTGGTTGATTTAAAGAAAATAAGAATGACATTTGAAGATGATGGCCTTAAGGTCATTGCACCTTTGGATCTTGATGAAGGTTGAAGATACACAAAACCCATCAGAGAAGAATATCATGCATATGAACTAGAAAACATATACAAATTGACAACAAGACAACAGGATTACATTAATCTTATAGCAAATGGGAATTTAAGATGGTGAAGTTACAGCACATGTTCATCAGATTTGGAAGAAGCTCTAGAGAATTGGCAGAACAAGATGTATGAATTTTCTACGCAGAGATGTGCCAGATTGACCAGAGAAGTTCGTCGGATCAGCACAGAAGTAAGTAACTTTCCCACATTTGATGGTTTGAATCACATTGAAACATTTTTGTTGCAAGATGAAGAAGTTGTACCAGCACAACAGAGGTTGTTGGCACTGGATGATGCCCTGAAAGAAACACCAACAAGATGGTGGGGCACACATAAGAGAAACATCACAGAGTGGGTGCAATGTCACACTTTGATGACAGCACGATTTTCAGACAACATTGAAGGATGTGAAGTTCGATATACAGGTTAGAGTTTCCCAAAATACCATGTGCGATGTTGCGAGGAGGCCTGGAGAAACATTCCTCAAGAGCAGTGGGTGCATAAATTGATTAACACGCTGGACAGCTATACAAGATGGGACCTGATGAGATATTGAGGAGGTGTGTTCTAGAGGCAGAGCGATCATTGATCCTCAGAGAAGATCATGAAGGTATCGCAGGAGGACACTACGCAGGGAAAGAAATGACACAGAATGTTCTTAGAGTTGTCATGTGGTGGCCTACTCTACACAAAGATGCTAAGGAATACTATAAATCCTGTGATGTATGCCAAAGAGTTGGGAAACCTTCCAGAAGAGATGAGATGCCTTTAGTACCACATCTAACCTTACAAGCATTTGAGAAACGGGCCATTGACTTTGTGGGACCTATCAACCCACCAGGGAAGCGCACAGGGGCCAAATACATAATCACTACAATAGAGTACTTGACCAGATGGGTCGAAGCAAGAGCAGTTAGAGATTGTAGTGCAACTACAGCTGTGCAATTCATATTTGATGATATCATAACTAGATTTGGATACCCAAAGACCTTGATGAGTGATCAAGGCACACATTTTATTAATAAGACCATTGAATCCTTGGCCAAGGAATTTGCAGTCCATCATCAGAAGAGAACACCCTACTATCCACAAGAAAATGGGATAGTCGAAGCATTCAATAAGATCTTGGAGACAGCACTGACGAAGATTTGCAGTGTGAATAGGGATGATTGGGATCTAAGAGTACCAGTAGTACTATGGGCCTATAGAACCACTTGCAAGAAGCTAACAATGCAGACCCCATTTAAGTTGGTTTATGGCCTAGAAGCAGTGGTCCCTATGGAATATTTGGTTCCTAGTCTAATAATTGCATCCTTTACAGGTATGGATGACACTGGCATTTTTCAAGAGAGGCTCACATAGTTGGTTGAACTAGAAGAAGACAGATTTATTATAGGATTTCATCAACAGGTACAGAAGGAAAGAGAAAAGGCCTACCATGACAAGCACATCAAGAAGAAATCCTTCAAAAAATGAGACCTGGTATTGGTATATGACAGTAAGTTCATGAAGCATCTAGGGAAGTTTCGAACGCATTGGCTTGGGCCATATAAGGTTTCCTATGTTACAGAAGGAGGAGTTGTGTAGTTGAATACTTTGAATGGAGAATGGAAGGAAGGTTTGGTGAACGGGAGCCGGTTAAAATTGTATTATGACAACCAGTTGCCTCGCAACTCTTAGTAAAAGAATGAGGAAAAGGGTTCAGGTACCAGGTGCATTTGAAACTGCATACCAGACACAGAAAAAAATAGTCTACACAACGTGGGAAGGAACAGAGCAGAACGCACGAGTTGCATTGCGCAGTCCGAAGTCAAAGAAAAACTGAAGGATCATATATGAAGTGCCTCGAGATGAGTCACAGGTGAGTGTTGTGGGCCTGTTGGCCCTTGGATGTGGAATAAGAGAATATTAAGGTAGAAAAGGAGAAACGTGAACTGAGCGGAAGTAACAATGACTGATACCGAGTCAAAGTGAGCAGAAGAGAAAAAAAGACGGAGCAAAGTAAGAGAAAGAAAGTCATTGGACTTCGTACTGTCACAAAGGATTCCATTCGGAATCCGCATGAATGCAAAAAAAAATATATCTGATGTCTCAAATGCTTCATCAAAACAACCTTGGAGATCACATCCCCGAGGGTTCCAAGAAGAAGAAGCTAGAAGATCTGAATTCCAAGAAAGGAAATTCTAGCCATGCCTTGATTTCCATCAACTCCTCTCATGATTCTTGGATCATATATTCAAGAGTATCACACCACATGGCTGCCTCAAAAGAAGTATATTATTATTTGTATGCATGAAAAGGTCCTCCTATTCCGATGGGGGACAACTCTTCTGTCGAAGTCACCGACAAAGGAAGGATTGAACTCACCAACGGAAGCTTCGAGAATGTGTTGCACGGTCCAAAAAAAATTTCAACCTTCTCTCTGTGTATCAGATGACGAATTTTGGCACTAGAAAGAAATTCATATTCACACCAAATTACGTGGACATGCTATGACATGCAAACCAAATCCATGGTTGATATCGGTGAGGTAAATCATCAGTCTAGATTGTATACATTTTATGAATTCATTGAAACTGATTCTCCTTTACTGCTTACTCATGCTGATGAAAGTAGTAGGATATGGCATGAAAGGTTTGGAAATTTGAATTTTAGATACATGCAACAAATTAGCAAGAAAATATTGGTTTATGGTCTATCAGACATCCATTTCTCCAAGGGAGTATGTGAGGGATGTGTTCTTGGTAAACACCCTCAAGAGAAATTCGACAAGAAAAGTATCAGAGAGATTTTTCACCTTTATACCTAATCCACGGTGAACTTATGGTTCCTTTTCCGCATCCATCCATCAACAAAGAAAGGTTTGTTCTCATTTTTGTTGATGATTTCTCATTTTTTACATGGATCTACTTTCTCAGGAAAAAATTCAAGGTCTTTCAACATCTCAAAGATTTAAAAGCCCTAGTTGGGACACAGTCTGGAAAGAAGATCAAATTCCTCTGAACTGATAACAGGGGAGAGTATGAAAATCATGAGATCATAATATTTTCCATAAGTCATGGATTCAGTTGCAGCACACAGTTCCCTATACTCCATAGTAAAACGCAGTCGCTGAGTGGAAAAATAGATCTCTAAAGAAGATGGCATCTTGCATGATGCATGCAAAGTCAATACCAGAGAGACTATGGATTGAAGCACTTAATTGTGAAACATACATCTAGAAAAAATATCCCCATAGATTTTTCAAGGATAAGACCCCCTACGATGCTTGGAGCGGACTCAAACTGGAAGTGACCCACTTTCGCATTTTTGGTTCACGTGAATGGGCCCAAATTCCCTCTGAAAAGAGGAAGGCACTTGATACACAAAGAACTGAGTGAATTTTTTATGGATACCCCAACGGTGTGAAGGGATATAGGATTATTGATCTTTCCTCAGATCAGCTCATCATTAAGCGAAGTGTCCAATTCAAGGAAAGTGTATCGCATGCACCATAGCAACCACATGTAGACACCTTCATTCTTCCACCTGTCCGAGATGATGAGCATGCACATGCTGACTCTTCTTCAGATAATATTTTTTATTCATGGGACTCATATGATTCAGATTCAGAGTCAGTACAGTTGGATGTAGATTCAGAGCATCCAGATGTAGTTGTAGAGCCAGAGCAGAGGCCCAAATGGGCACAGACTAATCTTTAGGATGCAGGGGATCTCATTGGTGATCCAGTTGATACTAGGAGGACTCGATCTGATTTCGAGGAGCCTCCTGTTGCACTCACTGCCACTGAACCATTTCCCTCCAAGAATATTTTTTTGGTTCAGTCTTTAGATCCACAGTACTATGGTGAGGCTACTAGAAATCCCTTTTGGGAATCCTCCATGCAAGAGGAGTACAACTCCCTCATCGAGAACTAGACTTGGGATCTAGTTCCCCTTTCTTATGGGAGGAAACTTGTCAAATGCAAATGGGTCTATAGGACCAAGAGTGCAACGGATGGACAGATTAGCAAATACAAATCTAGGATTGTCGCTAAAGGCTTTCAGCAGGTTCATGGTATTGACTATGGTGAGACCTTCGCTCCAGTAGCGAAAATGGTCCATACGATTGGAACTTGCCATTGTGGCAGCTAAGGGATGGGAATTCCATCAGATGGGCGTGAAGAATGCATTTCTTCATGATGACCTCTCTAAGGAGATCTACATGGAGCAGCCCTAGGGATTTATGCAGGACTCATCTTTGGTCTGTCGACTGGATAAGTCTCTTTATGGTCTCAAGCAGGCTCTGAGGGCATGGTATGCCAAGATGGACTCCTACATGTTGTCACAGAACTTTGTACTTTGTAAATCATAACCAAATGTCTACATGCTCAGGATGGTTGATTCACTTCTAATTTTAGTTCTGTATGTTGATGATTTTTTTATCACCAGTTTCTCAACTTCAGCGATTGCTATAGTTAAGAGGATTCTACATGACACGTTTTTTATGAAGGACATGGGTTCACTACACTTCTTCCTTGGAATCAAGATCAGTCAGGTTGAATCAGGCATCAAACTATCTCAGGCTAAGTATGCATGAGATATCCTTGAGATATTTCACATGATAGACTACAAGTTTGCTCTGAATCCTTTCCTATCAGGGGTCAAACTTGAGGATGGTGGGGAGACTCCATTGGTTGACAACACACTATACAAATATATAGTGGTTGTCTTCTTGTATCTCACACACTCTAGACGAGACCTCGCATATGCAGTTGGCGCAGCCTCCAAGTTCATGTAGGAGTTGCATGAGCTACATTGGAAGGCTACAAAGCATATCCTTCGATATGTACAGGGTACCATAACCTTTGGGATTCATTATGCAACAAAATCTACATTAGATCTCATTGGGTTTACTTATTCTGACTGGGATGGCGATAGCACAAATCAAAAGTCTACATCTGGTTACTCACTCAGTATTGGTTTTGGGCCTATCTATTGGTCAAGCAAAAAGCAAGCTACCATTTCTCTATCTTTAGCTGAGGTAGAGTACAGAGGGGTAGTTAGCATAACCATTCAGGCTATGTGGCTACAACATTTTCTCACTGAGTTGGGCATTCAGTTTCATCGATCGATCATCATCTGGTGTGACAACTAGAGCACTCTGAAGTTCTGCAAAGATCCATTTCATAGGTAGTGGATGAAGCACATCGAGATCCACATGCACTACATCTGGGACTTATTACATGAGGGGATCATCAAATTACAGTTTTTTCCTTCATCAGAACAGACGATAGACATCTTCACCAAGACCTTCACTGAGTAGAAGTTTCATTCTCTATGAAGTCGTCTTGGAATGAAGGACACAGTTGCCTAGCAACTGTAGTTATTCTTTTTACAGACATTGTACCTTCAGGGGGGGTTTTCCCATGAGGTTTTCCCTCTTTCCTCACTTTATTTTCAGTGTATCTTTTGTATTTGGGTACCTAACATGGCCTCATTTTCATGACCCATTCTTTATTTTCACCATAGTGATGTTCAGGGGGGGTGTTGGAGTTAATTCACACACACCTAGGATTTATTTTTCCTAAGGTTTTTCCTTGTTTATTAGTCATAATTAGTCATTATCCAGTCTCCTATATTTTAGGGGAGAATATTCCACCTGGATAATATTCTCTTTCAGTTGACACTTCAGTTTGACTAGTTAAGTTGAGTTTAGATGTTGCATTGGTTTTGTCACCATGCAACATTGGGATCATCACCATGATAATGCACACTTTCCTTGGGATCATCACCATACTTGTGCATTACCCTTGATTCCATAAATTAACTCCTCACTACTCTCTATTCGTTTAGTTAACTGAAGACTAGTTGACTAGTTAACTTAGCTAGGTGGAAATTCACTCCCATAACTGCCTAAAAGACTGGACTAGGTGGTGATTCACTCCTATAACTATTGGTGTGTGTCCAGATCACTCTATACAACCACTATGGTGCATTGGTTCTCCTCCAATGCGCACTCATTGAGTTATACATAGTATATCATGTGTAAATTATTCATTATTCTAAACAGTTAATGAGAATTCTTTTATTCTTTCTCTCTTTCTT
>JASDQU011402289.1:58094-72161 GCA_032191745.1 Picea mariana
GAATCTTCTCAAAAAAATTATTTTTCCTAGAAAAGATTGCATCTCTTTAACATTTCTAGGAATATCTAGTGTTTCTATGGCCTCTACTCTCTTAGGATCGATTCTGATACCATCTCGGGATACTATATGACCTAATAACTTGCCCTCCTGCATGGCGAAATGAGATTTTTTTGGATTTAATGAAAGACCATACTTACGACATTTTTCAAAAGTTTGTTTTAAATGAATAATGTGATCTTCATCAGATTTCGAAAACACAGTAAGGTCATCCAGATATATAACTACAAACTTATCTCATTCGCCGACAAAGGCAATATCCATTGCTCGTTGAAATGTGGCTCCTACATTCATTAATCCAAATGGCATTTTATCATACATAAAAGTACCCCAAGGAGTAATGAATGCAGTCTTTTCCTTATCAGGTTCACTAACAACAATTTGGTTATATCTTGAAAAGCCATCTATCATGGACATCCTAGTAGCCCCAACTACTTTTTCCAGCACATGATCCATTTTTGGTAGAGGATAGTTGTCTTTAAGAGAAGATTTATTTAAATTTCTAAAGTCAACGCATAATCTGATCTCTCCATTTTTCTTTCTCACTGGTACTAAATTGGCAACCCAATCGGAATATCTCAAAGGAACAATAATTTTAGCATCTAAAATTTTTTTCACTTCTTTCTCAATGACAGGTAATAAAATCGGATTGAACTATCTGAGTTTTTGCTTGAAAGGTTTAACACCTGGTTTAAGCGGTATTTTGTGTTCTATCACCGAGGTGTCATAATTTTTCAAATCTTCGTATGACCATGCAAACACATCTTTATACCTTTTTAACAACTCTGTATATTTGTTTTTATTTTCTACTGACAAAAATTTAGATAATTTGACCATTTTGGGATTATCTACAGTTCCTATGTTACAGTCTTCAACCTCCTCTGGTTGAGGTTGCAGAGTGGTTTTAGAAGGAATGTCATCTTTATTGAAGAGTCTTTCCAAAGGTATCAGACCTTTGGGGATTTGATTATTTTTCAAAACAAGCATCCGGTGATTGGCTATTTTATCATGGAACTCCTTTACATCTTCACCTTCCTGCATGATCCAAAAAGGATCATTTTGATTCTCCTGATCATTATATGTTTCTGAAAACTCATCTAAAGATTCAAGAAACTTTCTGAGTTGTTCATCATCTTTGAATACTTGCCAATGTTGTATATTATCAGGTATGGAAGGAAGATGTCTCATTTGAATATGGTATTTTAAATTAAAAGATGTCGGAGGGCTAAAGGTTGATGCATCTTTAGCTAGAGCATCGGCTTGTTGGTTTTCGGATCTAGGGACAAAATGAAAATTCATAGAAGTGAAGAATTTCTCAATAAAATCCCATACGCAATTTCTATAAGCCCTCAATCTTGGGTGTTTAGCTTGGTATTGCCTATTTACTTGTTTTATGATTAATTCAGCATCACCAAAAACTTCAAGATTTTTAATTTTCATTTTTTTCGCGGCGTCTAAACCGAGTACTAACGCCTCATATTCACATACGTTATTTGTACATTCTATATACCACTGGAGTCTATAAAAAAAAGGGACGACAAACTGATCATCAGGGGAAATTAGAATTACTCTCGCTCCAGCTCCATGATAGGAGGAGGCACCGTCAAAAAACATTTTCCATGTACCAGTACTATACACATTTTCTTTTATTTCATTTTTTTGAATTTTATCTTCTGTATCTTTATTATCTACACTTATCTCAAAATCATCATCTAACGATAATATACAGTTCCCTAAATCTTGATCTGCTATATACACTGGGTGATTTTTAGGATTTTTTGGGTCACTCACAGTGAACGCCATCCAAGTTTCCCTGTATAGACGAGTGAATTGCCCTCCGAAAACAGGGATCATGGCGTATGTCATATCTAACTGGATGGATCCTCCAAGCTTGGCACCCCATGATCTGGATAGTAGCATTCCATATTTTGGGGGAATATCTGCGACTACCACGTCCATAAGGACGCTTTTAGATGGTACCTGGGCCAGGTTAACCACTAGGTCTTTAATCATCCCTATGCATTTAACTCTCCTAGAATCAAAGGAATACAAATCCCCGTAGGGTCTAGTGACTTCGAGACCAAGTTTATCCATTATCGATTTAGGCATGACATTATGTGAAGCTCCAGAATCCAACATACAGTTGTGTAAAAGGTGATCAAAAATAGTAAGTGTGATATAAAAAGGAGCTATTGTATCTTTTGCCCCTTTGGCGTGTGGGCCGAACACAATAATAGGTTTATCATCTTCTAAGTTAATTGTGTCGGCTTGACTTTCCTTTTCAGAAAAATTTATCATTTTGGCTATTTGTTTTCGGTATACTGGATTTTTAGCCAATTCGACAAGTGGGATAGGAATTTTGATCTTTCTTATTTCGTTTTCCAGGTTAAAATTGCTTGGAGCCTTGTCATTCTCAATGTGTGGGGCTTCCATCACCTTTTTCTCAGTTTTACGTTGTGATGTGACCTTATTTTCTTTTATCGGAGCTTGTGTATTTACAGGGGTAGTTCCTACTGGTTCTAACTGTACAGGGTTATCAGTTGTATTTCTTTTTGCAGACTGTTTATCTGCAAATTTTGGGTTTTCTTCATTAGTATCTTTTCTAAGAAAAACCTTTTTTGTTTGAACATTGGGGACATTCTTATTTCTCGATCTCAGATTATATCTTCCCTGCAAATCAGCGATAATGTCATCTACAACATTTTGATATGTATGATCATCAGTTGCATTATTGCTAACTGTATCTTCTGATTTACTTTCCTTAATCAACGATGCTTCATAATCTTGTCTAGATAAATAAGGATACCTGTTATCATCACCAAGACAATGAATATCTTCATCCAATTCTTCAAATTTGCTGAAATCTTCTTCTCCAATATAATCTTCAGTTTTAAAAGGTGCTTGAACTTTTTGATCTTCATTTTTTATCGTTTTATGTGGTCCTTGAGGTTCAGGATTTTTTCGAAAATCTTTTCTAGGAAAATTTTCTCTTCTAGGTTTTTCCAACTCCATTTTCGAAATTTTGTTTGAGAGTTGTTGGATGACTCTAGCCATCTCATCTATTCTATCTCCGGAAGATTTTCCTGACCCTGAAGGTCCAACTTGATCTTTAAATTTTTTATTTTCTTTATTTACATTCTCAGTCCTTGATTTGAGCTTTCCTGATGCCATCATATTGGATTCGATTTCAACGGCATCATCTTGCATTTTTGAGAGATCCACTGATCTTCTCTCTCTCAAAAGTAAAGCGAAGTCAGGATCAAAAGCACCAACATAAGTTACTTTGGCTGAAGGCTGTGAAGGTTTGACTTCGGTTAGAACTTTATTGTATAATTTATTAAACCTTTGTGTGAATTGCAGCACCGACTCTGAATTTTTCTTTTGTAGGGTTCCAAATTCAGTTAGGTAATAGAGGTGATCCTTTCTCTCACCCCACTGTCTGATGAACACACTTTCCAGTGCTTCATAGGATGCTAATAATCTGGATGGTAAGGATCGAAACCAAGTTCTCACTTGTCCTTCAAAAGTTTGAACAAGTAATCTGGAATAAACATCCTCATGTTCTATTCCAAATATATCTGCAAATTGATTGAAAAAGTTGATATGTTCCTGTGCAGTTAAATCACCCTCTCCTGTAAATTTTGGGAGACTCTTCATATAGTTTTCGGGGAGATCATGAAGAGGGACAGAAAGAACTAGGGGAGCATATCTTGGAGCCACTTTGGCAAAAATCCTGGGAAGTGGTCCTTGGCCACCTCTGCCTCCAGCACCACCTCCACCTCCAGCACCTCCTTATGCCACCATGGTTAAATTTGGGGCTGAAGTGGGGATAGTGTGTGGAGATGAAACTTCGGGAAAAGAAAAAGTATCAAAAGAAGGGGGAAGCGAAAGTGATCGTTCAAAGGTCTCCGAAGAAAAAGACTGTGTAGAACAAGTTGATAAAAAGATTTGTTTAATTGATTTTCTTGATCTTAAGATTTTTTCCGGATTAGAGACTGGCGAGGTCTGTTTGCTATCCGGGTTATTTCTAGTGTTCTTATGGCTACTAGCTAGTTTATTTAATGTGGAGTCGCCAAGTGAAAGATATTTTAGCCTTAGAAAGTTTTCCGTTGTTGTTCACTATCAACGACAGAAAGTGTCAATGTCGTTCTTCCCAGGGAAATAATTCATTTCTTCATTCCCCGGCAACGGCGCCAAAAAGATGTTGTTCCTGAGTTTGTGTTTTAAGTCTATAAAACACACCGTCAAGGCATCCGAAATAGATTTTTACGATAAGACTTTAAGATAAAGAAACAAATGAAAACTAGATCAGATTCAATTTCTCAATTGTCTCTGTCTCGCTTCGCGTTTCTCCTGGATGCTAATATCACGTTCGATGATAGCCCATGATCTTTCTAACTCGGTCCTATTGGTTGTTGTTTGCAAAATAATATTGAATAAGTTTAGGGAAATACTTGTTTGATCTTGAAGACCAGGTTCTACGTTTGGTTGTCTGCCGTTAGGAACTGTCATGGGTGATAGAGTTTTAACTTTTTATAAAAAGGGGGTTTTTATAGATTGGTTACTTCAGAATTTCAGGAAAGATATTAATGAAAGAACTTTAAAATCTAAACAGTAATGTAAAGACACAATCAGGGCCGTTTCCTGGTTTTGTGACAATTTCGAAATTGTAAATGATGAAAACACAACAGAGTGAAATACAAGGCGTTTATCTGGAAAGAATCTTATATTTCATTTAACAATAATGAAAGAGACATAGGATTTCCAACAAAGAGAAATATTAAGGAACATAAAGATTACAAGTATTAAAATTACTAAAGTAATCTCAGAGGAAAAACTGTAATACATTCAACATCCAAACCAATTTGAAACAATAAACAGCAATGCATATAATATCAAATTGATTTATTTGCTAGAAACACACATTAAGAAGAAGAATTAACAAATGATGATAGACAGGGGGAAAAACATAGTCACGAAATTGCAGGATTCAGAATCTTGTTGCGATTTATATTCCAATAAACTTCAAAGTTGGTCGTACAAGAATTGGCTTTTTCCAAAATTTCTGAAGCCGTGTTTCTTCCTTTCGGAGTTATATTTATACATTTATAACAAATTCTATTGTTGGTAACTAACCAACTTCCTAATATTTCGGTTGCATATACTAATGTCAACCGTTTACAATTTATTTCGAAATTCTGAAAATAAAAATCTTTACAAAGTTTTAACTTTGGGTCGAAGAACTTTGTTTATCTGCTTCATTCTCTTGAACGTATTTTCCTAGAAAGTTTACCAAGACTTTATAATCCTCGGGTACTTCATTTGCCTCAAGTGAGAAGAAAATTTTTTGTATGCTTAGAAACTGGCTTGCAATCGTTTTCTCTGTGAACTTAACTTTCTCTAACTTTGAACTCGGAGCTATCATCCACTTGTCAATTTCTGCAATGTCGACCGCTTTGATATTGGAGATCTCCGCTCTTCTTTCTTCAAGTTCTTCTTTTGTTTTCAGTTGATACCTGTTAATGTCGATTTCCCCTAGTGACTCGGAAAAATCATCGGTCCCAATATGTACTGAATCTTTTTCAATAAAATCGAAGATCTTTTGACAATCTTCATTGACTCCTTTGGTAATTCTTTTATATCCTTCCAATTTAGTTTCCCAAACCTTTATCATTACAACTCCCTTCAACTACTCTGAAATGGATAACGTCTGTGATTTCCTAACTTCTTCTTTTTGTAAAGAAGTTATTATCTTTTGGAAAGAATTTCTTGCTGCTTTAGCTTCTCTTTCTTTTTGCATTACTTTTTCCATAGACCTCTTAGATTCTTGAAAATGATTCTGGATGATATCCAGATTGCAGAATACCTTTTGTTTTTCTTCCTCAATATTTGCATATATCTCTGATGCTTTAGTCTTGAACTATTCTATTTCAATCACTTGGTTAGTAATAGAAACAATTTTATTTTGCAGAGATTTGTTTTCATTGCCCATCTTTTGCACTTGATCTTGAGTGACCTGTATCATATTCTTTGCCTCATCCAAATTTTCATTTAACTTTTGGATTTCTTGGATGTCTTTGAGTCTGGCTTGCTAAAGACCTTTTTGTATTCCCCAGCCAATAATTTTTTCATGTTCTTTCAACCTGTCTTGTAGCTGCATAATTTCCCGGTCTTTTTGCTCTAACATAGTGTTTAGATTTCCTACAGAATACATATTGGCAGATGCTATTGCACCCATGGTTCCTGCCAACTCTGTAGCAAATTCTCCCTCATTTAGCTTATTCCCATCAATGATAATTTTATGTTTCTTGACCATTCTTGCTCCTACAGGATGTAATTCCTGTTTCAAGACAGCTCTGCGTTTTTTACTGAAGAAATAATCGGATGAAGGAATTTCATCTCTGCTGATTGGTTCTAAATTAGTCACATATAGGACTCCTTTAGGAGGGGTTCCAAAAGTTGATTGAAGAGGATTTAGTGTTGTAATGGGACTGCCCAATTCCTTAGAAATTGTTCCTCCCACATTTTCTGGAACATCATCTAGAATTATGGGACCTGTTTCTATTCCTTTTCTCTTTTTTGTCTGTGTTTCTTTGGTCTGAGGATCCTCTGAATTCTTAGGGGGTATTCCAGACTCTTTCAATTTGTCTTTGTCACTTGTATGATACTGAATTATGGTTTCAAACCCCGGAGGGACTGTTTCTTGCTCCTATGCTGGCATTTTGCCTTGCAAAATCTTTGGCAGACATTGCCTTCTATTTCTTTGAAAAGATGCAAACCCCACCTGTGCATCAGGTGACAAGGTTTGCACCCTGCTCTGAACTTCCTCATATGATTTAGTATTTCTAAAAACATCATCATAAACTGAGACTTCGTGCTCATAAGATTTGAGACCACACTGTGTGAAATGCCGACTGATTATTTGGTATGGGTCGTGTTTCCTATGTTCTATATCTACTAATTTCACTTCGCCCAATGATTCGGCTTCTGCCTTTGAATGGCCTATGTTTAATAGAACAAATTTTCCTAGGTAAACAGGAAAAGATGGCCATGCCTTTTTCTGCTGAGCTTTCAATTCTAGCCCAATACCACCATTTACTAGCTAGTAAGCCACTTCTCTGCATATTAACCTATCTGGTAATATCTTTGGGAGTGCATGAGGTGGGATAGAACAACCATAAACCCTTATATAGGAGAAATTTTCTTCAATGAACCAATCGTCAACTGACTTGAGATTTTCTATGATGGTATGTGAAATACGAGGAGGTTCACATCCAAAGAATATTTTGTGCATCGAAATAATTACATAATGACAAACCTCATAAAAATCATTCTTCGCATTTTCTTCCCACGGAGCCAAGTGGCACTTATGGACAGGTTCTGGGCAAGAGGTATTCCAACTCCAATTCATAAGTGGGAAAGGAGTCTTAAAGCAGATGGCATCCATTATATAGGATGACATATAGAAAGCCACTGACTATCCCTTTGACCTAGCTTTTTTGTAATTGATGACCTCAGATGTAAGGTTATCTGATAGAATTTTGTGCCAATTGAAGCTCCGTCCCTCTGAAACTTCTTCCAAGAAAGGGGTCCAGTCTGCATTAAAATGAAAAGGGTCTTTTCTCCCAAAAAGTCTGCATAACATCATTCCTAAATACACCATATATTCATTTAAGGAAGCCGTGGCGTAAATTCCATGTTCATTGGCCCTGAACTTATTTTCGTCTCTGGCCCATCCTTTTATCATGTCAGGGTATGTTTGGCCACCTTCAACGCACTCTTTTCTTTGAAATGCAGCTACAAACTCAGAATTAAAAGTGTGTCTGTAATTAGGTGAGAGCTTATACATTACTTGGATATGTTTGGGTCTGAATGAGACGATGACCGCTCCTTGTTCATTCAGAATACTCCTGGTCGGAACGTCTACTTTATCCAGTGCCCAGGTGATCATATCAGTATATGAAACAAGCCTCGGGCGCGCAGCAACCTTGTGCAGCTTGGTCTCAGCGATATCTCGGAGATGGTTGTCCATGTCACTATTGGCATATTTGAGTTCATCCTCCATTTTTTCTGCAATTGCAGCCCATGATTTGACAGAGTGAAGTACCCCAGATGCAGTAGTATCAAAAATAACATCGCCTTCTCGTTGCTCTTCAGCTTTCTTTGAAGCCTTTTTGGGCACCATAGCTCTGTGTCTACTAGCTTTGTTATCACTTGAATACCTGTAACAGGGCAGAATTTAGTTTCGAAATAATAATGTAAACGTTTCAAAGTTTATTTAAAATATATCATAAAATCTTCGAGATTTGTACCTCTGTTATGAAATAAATGCAAAAGATATCTCCGAATATATGCATTTAATATTTGTACTTAGCTTTCTCAGTGTATTCAAAAACTTTCCAAATTGGATAATGCCGCATTAAAGGTCATTTATCAAAACCTTTACATTTAACCCTTGTTTATTCGAATGATTAATTAGCATTACTCTTGATTTAAAACTTTAAGAACACTTGTATCGGGGTTTCGGAACTTTGGATGTCAAGGAGACAAGTCATTGAAGAACCCCGATCRCCGAAATCGTGATGTATTATTTGGTAAAAACTCTTTTATTATCTTAATTAATCCAGGTTAACCTTTTTGGGATTTCATTAATCAGGAAATCGGAGATCAGGAAATCGGGAAATCCAAGGTCATGAAAATTGATCCTCACAAAACTGCGAACTCCGATATCCCGAYATGATTATTTATTTTTAATCATGCTTAATGTAATTAGATTATTCCCAAACCTCGCTTAAGGGTTAACTAAAACTGGGGATCGAGAAATCGGAGAATACGCAGACAAGTTTCTTTGTTCTTACAAAATCGCGAATCCCGATTTTGCGATGAGGTTAACTTAAAGTTTTAAACCCTTTTTAAATCTGATTTAAGTAAGTGATGTTTTTTAATTAAGGATTAAAGTATCGGGAAATCGGGGATCGGGATTTCACTATTTAATTTGTGTTGAACATTGTTATTCCGAAACTCCGAATCCCAATATCCCGATGTGAGTTTAGCATTTCTTAAGTTTTAACATTACTATTCATTTAAAAGGTCATTTGGAAAAGTGTTTGGAACATATGTTCGCTTAGATTTTAATCATTCTTTATCCAAAAATGAACCATAGAAGCATTTCGAATTCGTCGGAGATGAAATTTTTTGCTTTTAAAAAATTTATATAATGCAAAGACTCAAAGATACAGAAAAAAATTTATCCTTAAGGTCAAAATCAAGGTCTGTTTCAACAACAGGCTTGGTGCTTGGAGGAATGAGGGGTCAACTGAGACCCCAAACAGAAGGATGCACTAGATTACCCCGTTCATACTTAGGATCCTAACAGCAGGGCTTACATATGACAAAAGACAATGAGGATCTCAAGGATAGGGGAAGACAAGATAAAAAGTGGAAAAACATCAAGGTACATTGCAATAGATGAGAAAACGAAGAGGGAGAAAAATAGAGAGAACAAGAGAGCGCACATAAGAGGATTACAACAACCTAAGAAGTGTAAGATAACCAACACACGGGCATTATGGAGACAAAGTCTTATAGAGTTCTATTGTATATAGAGTGAGTTGTAGAGTCACAAACAGATGGTGCAATGAGTAGAGGGACTCATGCGCACAGTTCTAAGTAGCATAAGAATTTGGGAAGTTTTTATGAAGGAAATATAAATCTCTCCCAAGAGATTAACAGTAACCCTGAAGTAGAGAAGACCCATATCTAGAAGGAGCAAAAGTGGGCTGCATCTTGGTGCTTATTGGAAAGAAACATAAACTAGTAAGGGGAGGTCACCAAGGGAACTTCATAGCAAAAAGGGGCTTCCTTGTGTAGAGGAAATCTAGTTGGGAAGATCAAGATAAACTTGTGGAGGTCCTAAGCTCAATGGAAAGAGGGAAAATTATGTTGTTTCTAGTGGAGTGAAGGTGACTAACCTTCCTAAACCATTTCTAAATTATGCTCAACTGAATTAGTCCCATGGTGATATCATGGTCTGACACAAGGGTGGAATGTTGTAGAAAGACACTATGCAACATAGCCTATGGTTGGGTGGAAAGGAATTTATCTTCAATCAATTGTTTGGTTAAATTCTTCACTGAAAAGATAAGTGTTTTATCTTGATATGTTTAATTCATGTTTGATGGTGAAGATAATGTATTTGTTGTTTATGTGATAAATGATATTAGTTGAAAGAATGTTGAATTCCTGAGTAAATGGGATTAGGTATAACTGTTCTCACTATCAATTATGATAAATATGAATAATTGAATGAGGAGTGTTAACACAATTGTATTCCTGCAAATTGTTATCCCATTGAATGGAAATCTTGCAAGATACAAATATTCATTGGAAGAGTGGTAGCATAGTGCCCTTGAACTCTAGGAAAGTGTTAGGATATGATCATAAAACCTCTTCATGGGTCATTAGTTAGTATGATATATTTTCTATGCAATAAAGGTCGACATTAGTTAATAAGGCCTATTAAATAAAGGATAATAAGTTAATATAAGAACACCTAATAGAAACTTCTCCTTCTAGAAAGATATTCCTCTAGAAGTTTCCTTAGAAGATAGAATTAGTATAAATAAGAGTAGGAGGTATTGGATAGCTTGTCTTGGATATTATTGTAATGGAGCTCTGCTCTGCTGGAGGTTTCCCCCTAGAAGAGGCAAGTTAACATTGTTATATTTAACAAAAGGTGTTCTTTCTCATATTATTTTGTTGTTTCTCTCTCAATATTATTGTTGTTCCGTTGATAATTGCTAAATATTCCTGCTCTACATATTGTTTTACATCAAGTATATTTCAAGTGGTATCAGAGCTCTTTTATGGGAAGAACTTGTGGGGCAATTTTTTTTTTCAGGGTAGATATTTATTCCGGTGTCTTTAAGCTACAGTATCTATCGTTCAACACAAAAATATGTGGTTGGGGATGAATACACATAGTAACTACAAGTGGTTCTTAAGAGCATAGTGTTGGCCACCCTTGTAACCCCTGTTGGTACCCCTTTGAGTGGTAGCGCATCAGACAACACCTTTATACAGATTGGCCTAGATAACCTGAATCCCTCCATAGATAAACTGGTCGACCGCCTGAATGTTATAGTTACACTGAGAAAAACACCTAGTAAGACACTCTATAGTACCTGGTGTTAGAGATATTTCTGGTAAGGAGGGTAAAATGAAAAAGAATGGGCTAAAAACCCACTTACCCTAAGTTTGGGATACCATTGCGCCTGTGTTTAAATGAAAACCAAGTTTGGACGGCAGAGATTCGCGCGCCCGGATCAACGACGCACATAGGATTTCAGAGCCCCCTGCCTTTCTACCTTTAAGCAGAGGGGGGGGGTCCAGAATCGAGGGTGCACCTCTTCAACAGCCACGATCTAAGCGCCCAGATCAACAGCAAGCAGGGTGATTCCGAACCCCCCCCGCCTTTCTACCTTTAAGCGGAGGGGGGGGTCCGGAATTGAGGACACATCTCTCCAACGGTTGCAATTGGAGCGCCCGGATCAACGGCGCACAGGAAATCCAGACATCCTCTGCCTTTCTATGTTTAATCAACGAGGGCCCCCCCCTTTCTTGTCGTGTCATCTTGCCACATGTTCTCCACCTAACCGTGCGAGCCCCTTCCTCATCTTCCGACATCTATCCATCTCCCCTCTTCTGGTCCGTATGGTCCCTTTCCCATCTCATCATCCACCCATCACCTGCCATGTGCCCTGCCTCTTTCCACATCAGCCTCCCACCAAAAGTGCACCCATTATGTCTCATCTCCTGCCCCCTCTGCTTATTGTCTTCCGCCATGTGTCTTCCCCCTGTCGTCCCTCTCATGCCTCGTCACTTCTTATCACACCCTCGTAGTTGTGACGCCACCACTCCCATTATGCACCCCATCCCTCGCGTTGGCCTCCCCGCCTATCCATCAGGCCATTCAGCTGATCCAGGTGGCTGCGCTAAAGGTCTTCCACGTCGTAGAAGTGTCGAGTTGGCCGGGCCATTCTCAATCCCAATGAAGCAGTTATTGAAGTAGTTGGTGGTGGTTAGACATCGCCTCCGCCATAATGGGAAAGCCCAACAACGAATTAAAAGCACGTTGATTCGCCTATGGAACTTTCAGGAGTTCGAATTGCGTCCGCCATAAGTTGCACGATCATTCAGACATTGCAGGTGTTGACTGTCAGAAGTCATGCAGATGCAAAGCTTTCAATGAAACGTCTCGATTCTGTTGTTGTTGTTGTTGTTCTGAGTATATGAAGGCATTTTCGCCATTTTTTTGTCTATCGATGGTTGAGCAGAGCTCCCAGTTGTAAATCTTTAATGAAGCACTGATACTCTGGTTATGTATGGACTTTTCAGACTTCTTGTTTGATGAATGCCAGATTCTTTTACATCTTTGTTACAGTGTGTTAGAACCGCTCGGAATTGGAGGGTCCAGTCGAGCAATAGCTGTTATAGGATGATGTTGGATAGGATCACTGTAGCAGTTATGATGTTTCTAATCAGTTCTCGTGATTTTATTGACGCTGAGTGACTTGGAATTGGAGKATCCAGTCGAGTCACCTTTCGGTTTCTTGAGACCCTGAACCAAGCGGATCTTGCATTCAGAGTCTTTCTTCTACACACTGTAGAAAGCCTGTTKCCCAAAGTAGTTTTTTCACCTTTCTTACTAAGTCTTCCACCTGTTCACCTTTTAATCAACCCACTGGCTGAAGTTAGGTCGAGACCTCCTTTGTTACTCACGTACCAGACYGAGTCCCTGAGTTAGAGTGATATTCCCCCGAGTCTTTATCYCCATTTGATCACCCCTTTATAAAAAAATCGTGACATTAAACTGATGGGTGTTGGGCTCTACTCCTGCAAGCAATCCAGGAGTGACTTTCGATGCTAACATTTCTGGCGCCGTTGYTGGGGATGAAGTTGAATATTTTCCCCGGGATTGAATGACAAAGATTAGYTGATTCTAAAGGTGCATCAGATATCAGAAYTGGAAGATTGCTACTGTGCACTTGGCGACTCCATTRTGACGACTCCGCTAGGGAGAACTTGCTCTATCAATTGTGGCTTTCAGAGGCAGACACACGCGGTCTCATCCACAGTTGTCTCTAGCTACACCGGAAGCTGACCCAGGGGTGGTTCTCATAAGAGGAAAGAGCTCTGCAAAAGAAGTTTCCATCGCTGAAACAGGTGATTCGTCGTCCCCTTCTGTGAGAACTTCATTTTCTCCTCCTTAGTTACTTAATAGGCCTCCTTCAGAGGTTTCCCATTTTTTTAATTTTGGGAGTGTTCCTGCTGAGTTTTCCTCTCCTGGTCTGGGATTGGAGGGAGAAACCCTTGTCACTCCCCTCTCCTCTGAAGCTGTTCCTTGGCGTAGACCCAGGACTACAGAAGATCTCCCCACTCCTGCACAAAGAGGAGTTCCTGCTGGCTTGAGCTCATTATCCTTCTCCTTGAATCCTCTCTTGTTTCCCACTCCACTTCAAGACTCATCCCCGATAGCCCCTTCACGAACTCCTTCTCCTCCTAGTTCTCCTGCACCTAATATTCCTATGGCTGGTGCTAATCCCCCTCTAAATAGAATGGATTCCATAGTCACTACTAGGTATGCTCCCTTATTCCTACCCATCCTATGAATCCCCTCCCTGCTGGAGATTACTTGAAATACATGCTCAAGTTCACTGGAGAAGGGGACATAACCGTAGAAGAGCACTTGGCTGCTTTCTATAGTTATGCAGACAACCTGAATATTGAAAATGAAGATGTCTGGATGAGAGTTTTTTTCCAGAGCCTAGATGGCGAGGTGAGGAAATGGTTTAGAGGACTGGCCCCTCGATCTATTGCTGGAATTGAAGCCCTGGATAGTGTTTTCCTGAAGCAGTGGGGAGATAGGAAGGATTTCATGTATTACATGATAGATTTTGGGTCTCTGAAGAAAACGGAAGGAGAGTCTGTCTCTGACTTCTCCAAAAGATT